>PVKM010000129.1:111011-142669 GCA_004027735.1 Carollia perspicillata | reverse complement strand
AGTTCAAGGACTAAGCCTTAGTTTTCTCATGTAAAAATGGGGCATACGTAAGTGTGCCATCTCTTGAGCTTGTGGTGGGGTTCACTGAGAAAAGTCAATGTACTAGAAAAACAAATTGTATGTAGACCATACAAATTGTGTCATATCCTCAGTTGTATAACTTGGGAACTCCAAGCCTAAAGAATTGGGCTTCCCTATGGTCCTATTATTTATGGTTTCTCTGTCTTCCTAACTTTCAGAGTTAAGTCAACTCACCTTCTACGAGCCCTGAAGCTAAAGTTTCTAAACAAGAGCTCTTTCTCCTTGCCATTGCTCTCCTTCCAGCCCTCTTCAGTGCTGACCACATTGTAAAACCTCACAGCGGCATTATGATACTAAGCTCAGCTGTAGTCAAAGTGGTGCTTTTCTAACGTGATTCTGTGAGGGAATCACCTGGAGCTCTAGTTACAAGGCAGAGTCTGATTCAGTGGGCCTAGCGTGCAGCCTGAGCATCTGCATTTTCTAACAAGCTCCCAGCTAATGCCGAACCACCCTGTAGCAGCAGTACTGTAAGGAATTCAGTCTTGGTTGCCTTGCAGCTTTTCTGGGAAGGAAATAACTTTAGTTCTGTTTAAATCCAGCCCTTAAGGAGAAGGAAACTAACATTTGTCAAGTGCCTACGCTTTGGCATGTGTTGGAGTTTCACACATTAACGCACTCAAGGCCTGCAATCACCTAGTGAAGAAGACAGAATCATTTCCATTGTACAGAAGAAGTTGACAGCCACTGACGTAGATAGCAGAGCCGGGTTCACAGCTAGGTCTTCCTCACCCTGCTCTGTCCACCTCTCTGCCTTTTTTCCTGTCATCACCGTGGCTTCCCCACCTCGTCTAGCAGGGTCTTACCTTCCAGGCCAGGGCTTCTGTGGTACATTCCTAAACCTGGAATTTTTATTGGAGTTTGTTTTTACTTTTCATTGCCTTTAGGGCCTTGAAGTGATACTGAGTGAGTTAAGCCTGTTTGTTGAAGAGAAGAGAGTATATGCACATTTAGGTGGGAAGTAGAAATTTTTGCTTCTTTGCATATCCAGCTTTGGTGTTAATATGACACTAATTAGACTGCATTGCATTGGGTAGAACTGAATGCAGGAATCGGTTAGGTCTGCTTAACCCATCACCTGGGAATAGAAGCCTGGATAGGGATGTCTGAACAGTCAAGACAGATGTTTAGTTAAATTTTTATTTATTAACTTTAGAGAGACAGGGGAAGGGGTGGCGAGGAGAGAGAGAAACATTGGTTTGTTGTTCCACTTATTTATGCCTTCATTGGTTGATCTTTGTATGTGCCCTGACCAGGGCTGGAACCCACAACCTCATCATATTGGGATGATAACTAATCAACTGAGTTATCAGCCAGGGCTGGCCAAGACACATGCTTACCTACAAGTTTTCGTTGAGATCCTGCCATGTGGCAAACCCCAGAGATCCATTTGGAAGCCTTACCAGCTAGATAAAGACCCTATCCTTAGGTCTAGTGGGTAGCACAGACCAGTCAGTAAGCAGTGACAGTGTAACAAGAACCAGAATTAGGGAAGTACAGATGAGGCATTGGGAGGCAGCGGTTAAAATTCTGTACCCATTTCCCTCGTTTGTAGGGAAAGTCGGGGGTTTCTCCACACCACCAATTCTCAAGACACCATTTGGGTCTCTTACAATTCAACTCAATTCCTACACTGTCTACCTAGAGATAGCATCAGATTCCATAGCTTAAGGGCAAGTCCTTCAAGACAAACAAATACACAAACCTACTCATTCAAATATGAGCATCATGTGCCAGACACAGTGCAGTGTGTAGCACTGCAAGAAGATCCTGAGGCCAAGAGACAATAAAAATAAAAACAGGAACTGGGAACAGAAACTGAATTGCTGTTTTGAGTTGGGGAACCAGGAAAATAAACCATCAACTAGCCTGACAAGTGTAAGTGTGCTTGCTTCTACATTAAAAGGCCACACAGAATCCCTTCGAGGGAAATACTGGCATGTTCTCCATCTTTGTTTTGTGGAAGGTTTTGCTCGATTTTGCTCAATGGAGGGACTCAACCTGGGAGAATCAGATGTCGTCTCAAGGCATTTAGAGCTTAGGGGGAACTGCTGGTGTGAGTTAAGGGAGAGTCAGTTGCATCAGACAGTGCTGATGAGATCTGTGAGAATGGCCTGGGGCCTCCAGAAGGTAGAAGACTGCTGTGAGCAGGGTTAGCTGTGCTCTCCTTTGTATTCCGATGGCCTCTGAGTTCACTGAGGCAGTTCCTTTGTACTGAGGTGCCTTTTTCTGTCACGGAGAACCTCAGTGGAGAGAAGGTGACAGAACTTGGTTTTCAGTGAACCAAGTGTTTTCTAGAGCCTGGCTGCTTGGCCTGTGCCACTCCACAGGCCTCTTGAAGAGGCACCCCACCTTCTTCAAGTTTGCCATTGTTCAAAAAAGAAAAAAAGGTTTCAAAAGTAACATCTTAAATCAGCCCTTCAGAAAAATACACTGTGTAAACTATAAATCCTCTTCCTTTACCACATCCTCCTTGTTCTCTTTCCAAGATCAAACTGTTAGTCCAGGGTTTTATTTGAGGACCCCTTTTAACTTTAATTTCAGACCCCTACTTGATAGTAGTAATTTTAGTAACTGGCTTGAGAATATATCTGTGAAGGCTACTAAGAAATCAGCAGTGTTTTAAAAAGACGTAGTATGTGTCTGGTTTTTTTTTTATTTTTTTATTGCAGTTGTCTCAATTTTCCCTGTTGCTCTCCCCTTACCCTGCCCCCCTCCAACTGTCAACCCCCAAACTGTTGTCCATGTTCTTGAGTCATTTATACCTGTTCCTTGGTTAGACCCTTCCTCTTCCCCCCTTTATCCCTCTCCCTCCCTACCCCTCTGCTCACTGTCAGTTTGTTCCTTGTTTCCATGTCTCTGGTGCTATTCTACTCACTTGTTTGTTTTGTTCATTAGGTTCCTCTTATAGGTGAGAATATATGGTATTTTTATTTTACTACGTGGTTTATTTCACTTAGCATAATATTCTCCAGCTCCATCCATGCTGTTGCAAAAAGTAGGAGTTCCTTCCTTTCTGCTGCGTAGTATTCCACTGTGTAAATGTACCACAGTTCTTTGATCCACTCATGTACCCATGGACACTTAGGCTGTTCCTGGCACTTGGCTATTGTAAAAAATGCTGCAATGAACACTGGGGTGTATAGGTTCTTTTGAATTAGTGTTTAGGATTCTTAGGGTGTATTCCCAGCAGTGGAATCTCTGGTTCAAGAGGAAGTTCCATTTTTAGTTTTTTGAGGAAATTCTGTATGTTTTCCACAGTGACTGCACCAGTCTACATTCCCACCAACAGCGCACTAGGGTTTCCTTTTCTCCACAACCTCACCAGCACTTGTTTGTTGATTTGAAATTGATGGCCATTCTGACTGGTGTGAGGTGGTATCTCATTGTGGTTTTAATTTGCATCTCTCTGATGGCTAGTGATGCTAAGCATTCCTCATATGTCTTTGGGCCCTCTGTGTGTCCTTCTTGGAGAAGTGTCTGTTCAGGTCCTTTGTCCATTTTTTGTCTTCCTGAAGTGGAGTTGTGTGAGTTCTTTATATATTTTGATATCAAACCCTTGTCCAAGATATCATTGGCAAATAATGTTTCCCCAGACATTGGTTCCCTTTTCATTTTGACGATGTTTTCTTTAGCCATGCAGAAGCTTTTTATTTTGATGAAGTCCCATTTGTTTATTCTTTCCTTTATGTCTCTTGCTCTAGGGAACATAGCAGTGAAAATATTGCTCTATGGTATATCTGAGATTTTCCTGCCTATGTTGTCCTCTAGGACTTTTATGGTGTTGTGACTTATATTTAAATATTTTATCCATCTTGAGTTTATTATTTGTGTATAGTTTAGGTTGGTGGTTGAGTTTCTTTTTTCTTTTTCTTTTTTCTTTGCATGTAGGTGTCCAGATCTCCCAACACCATTTGTTGAAGAGGCTGTTTTTACTGCATTTTATGCTCCTGCCCCCTTTGTCAAATATTAATTGGCCATAGAGACATGGGTTTGTTTCTGGGTTCTCTATTGTATTCCATTGAGCTATGTGTCTGGTCTTAAGCCAGTACCAGACTGTTCTGATTACAGTAGCTTATAGTATACTTTGGTATCAGGTGTTGTGATCCCTCCTGCTTTGTTCTTCTTTCTCAAGATTGCTGAGGCTATTTGGGGTCATTTGGGGTTCCATATAAATTTTTGAAATATTTGTTCTGAATCTGTGAAGTATATCATTGGTATTTTAATAGGGATTACATTGAGTCTGTAGATTGCTTTGGGTAGTATGGACATTTTAATAATGTTAATTCTTCCAATCTATGAACAAAGTGTATACTTCCATTTATTTGTATCTTCCTTAATTTCTTTCTTTAGTGTTCTATAGTTTTCCCAGTACAGGTCTTTTATGTCCTTGGTTAAGTTTATTCCTAGGTACTTTATTTTTCTTCTTGCTATGGTAAATGGAATTTTTCCCCTAGTTTTCTCTTTCCGATAGTTCATTGTTGGTGTAGGCAATATACAAAAATGCCTTCGATTTCTGAATATTGACTTTGTATCCCGCTATTTTGCCAGGTTCATTTGTAAGGTCAAGTAGTTTTTTTGTGTGTGTGTGGAGCCTGTAGGGTTTTCTATGTACACTGTCATGTCATCTGCAAATAATGACAGTTTTGCTTCCCCCTTTCCAATTTGGTTGCCTTTTATTTCTCTTTCTCGTCTGATTGCCGTGTCTGGAACTTCTAATACTATGTCAAGTAGAAGTGGTGAAAGTGAACACCTTTGTCTTGTTCCTGATCTTAGTGGGAAAGCTTTTAGTTTTTGCCCGTTGAGTATGATGTTGGTTATGTGGAGTATGATATTGGTTATGTTGAGTGTGTAGGTTTCTCTTATATGGGAAATACTGTAGTATGCTCCCTCTATTCTCACTTGCCTGAGGGTTTTTTATCATAAATGGGTGCTATACTTGGTCGAATGCTTTTTCAGCATCTGTTGATATGATCATGTGATTTTTGTCCTTCATTTTGTTTGTGTGATGTATTACATCTATTGATTTGTGAATATTGTACCATCCTTGCATCCCTGGGATGAATCCCACTTGATCATGGTGTATGATCTCTTTAATGTATTGCTGGATCTGGTTTGCCAATATGTTGTTGAGGATTTTAGCATCTCTGTTCATCATTGATATTAGCCTATAGTTTTTTCTTTGTTGTATCTTTACCTGGTTTTGGAATTGGAGTAATACTGACCTTGTGAAATGAGTTTGGGAGTCTTCCCTCTTCTTGAGTTTTTTGGAATAGTTTGAAAAAATAGGAGTTAGCTCTTCCTTAAATGTTCAACAAAATTGTGAAGCCATCTAGTCCAGGGCTTTTGTGTGCTGGGAGTTTTTTTGATTACTGCTTCAATTTCACTGGTCGGTATCAGTCTATTCAGGCTTTCTGCTGCTTCTTGATCCAGTTTTGGAAGATTATATATTTTTAGAAATTTGTCCATTTCCCTTAGGTTGCCAAATTTCTTGACATACAGTTCTTTGTAGTAATTTCTTACAATCCTTTGTATTTCTATGCTATTGGTTGTAATTTCTCTATTGTTTCTGATCTTATTTATGGGTCCTCTTTTTCTTTTTTCTTTTTTTTTTTTCATTTGAACAAGATAGTTTATCTTTCTTTCATATAAAGCTGCAAAATTAGACAAGCTGGTATGACATTTCCACCCCCTCATCTGCTATGTTGCCCTTGTCTTGTCATATCTGCTTCAGCTCCTGCTAGCATGTCCACCTAGTCCTTTGCAAGGGAAGCTGGGAAATAGCCCCCCTTTTTTCCCGAATATTTATATGTCCAGCTTAAAAATCAGGGGTTCTATTGCTATGGAAGAAAACAATATATTTTAAGGGACAGATACAATAGTGATCAGTCTCTGTATAGTGATCATTTCAGAATACACAAGATTTTAAGCTAAAAAGATTTCTTTTTAACTCAGAAAGAAAAAAAATTAGTCATCATTAAGGAACATAAAGGAGGGTTGAATAATACAGCTCATGTCTTCTACTCCCACAATTGAAATTTAAAGGCGTTAAAGTAACAGAAAAATGCACAGAACACAGCCATTGTTTGTTATATGTATATGGCTTTCAGGTAAAGACTATGCTGTGTCCTAATGAAGAACAGTCTCCCAGACTATGACAAGTTCATGTCATTTTAGACAAAATTCTATAGAATTCTATAGTTGTTGTGATATAAAATAAAGCAGATTATCATTCCTTAAATTCAGACTTAGACTAGGAAACATAAAAAGCTATTAGTTAAGCTTAGGAACCTTCTCCCACTAGCTAACCTATCAAAATGGAAATGTCCAAAATGATCAGGCGTATTTGCTCAATGAAAAAAGTGTAAAAATATGGAATGCTTCACGAATTTGCGTGTCATCCTTGTGCAGGGGCCATGCTAATCTTCTCTGTATTGTTCCAGTTTTAGTATATGTGCTGCCAAAGCGAGCACGGTCCTCTTTTTCTTGATGAGTCTGGTAAAGGCTTGTCAGTTTTGCGTATCTTTTCAAAGAACCAGCTCCTGGATTTATTGATCCTTCCAATTGTTCTTTAGTTTCTCTGTCATTTATTTTGCTCTGATTTTGATTATTTCCTTCCTTCTCCTTGCTCTGGGCTTTGTTTTTTTGTTTTTCCTCTAGTTCTTGTAGATGTTGGGTTAGGTTTATTTGAGACTTTTCTGTCTTCTTTTGGTTCACCTGCATTGCTATGAAACTTCCCTCTCAGGATTGCCTTTGCTGTGTCCCTTAGGTTTTGGGCTGTGTGTGTTCATTTCATTTGTTTCCAGAAACTTTCCGGTTTCTTTTTTGATTTCATTCTTAACCCATTCATTATTCAATAGCATGTTATTCAGTCTCCATGAATTTGAATGTTTCTGAGTTTTTTTCTTGAGGTTGCTTTCTAGTTTCAAGCCATTATGATCCGAGAAGATGCTTGATACGATTTTAGTTTTCTTGAATTTGTTGAGGCTTGTTTCGTGTCCTGTCATGTGGTCTCTCATTGAAAATGTTCCATGTGCATTTGAAAAGAATGTATATTTTGTTTCTTTGGGATAAAAGGTTCTATATGTATCAATTAAGTCCATTTGATCTAGAGTATTATTCATTGACACAATATCCTTATTGATTCTTTGCTTGGAAGATCTATCCATCTTTGACAATAGGGTGTTAAAATTCCTACTGTGAGTGTGTTGCTGTCAATGTCTTTCTTGAAGTCCTCCAAGATTTTCCTCATATACTTGGGTGCTGCTCTGTCAGGTGCATATATGTTTATAAGGGTTATATCGTTTTGATGGATTATTTAAGTATTATAAAGTGTCCTTTGTCTCTTTTTATGGCCTTTGTTTTGACATCTATTTTGTCTAATATAGAGTATTGCTACCCTTTTTTTTTTTAAGATTTTACTTATTTTTTAATTTTTTTGGTTTCACAGATTTATTTATAGCCAGAGACAAATGTGCCTCAGAATGAATCCGGATTTTTTTTTTTAGTATTTTTTATTGATTATGCTTTTACAGTTTTCCCAGTTTTTTCCCCCTCCCCTTAGTTCATGTCCATGGGTTGTTCATATAAGTTCTTTGAGTCCTCTGCTTCCTATACCATTTTTTTACTTCTCCCCATCTATTTTATGCCTACTGATTATGCTTCTTCTTCTCTGTACCTTTCCCCCATTCCTCTCTTCCCCCTCCCCACTGAACTCCCTCCATGTGTCCATTTCTCTGATTCTGTTCCTGTTCTAGTTGTTTGCTTAGTTTTTGTTTTTGTTTTTCTTTTCTTTTAGGTTCATTTGTTGATAGTTGTGAGTTGTCATTTTATTGTTCATAGTTTTGATCTCCTTAGATAAGTCCTTTAACATTTCATATAGTAAGGGCTTGGTGATGATGAACTCCTCTAACTTGACCTTATCTGGGAAACACTTTATCTGCCCTACCAGCCTAAATGATAGCTTTGCTGGACAGAGTAATCTTGGATGTAGGTCCTTGCCTTTCATGACTTGGAATACTTCTTTCCAGCAAGGTTTCTTCTGAAAAATCAGCTGATAGCCTTATGGGAACGCCTTTGTAGGTAACTGTCTCCTTTTCTCTTGCTGCTTTTAAGATTCTCTCCTTCTCTTTAATCTTGGCTACTGTAATTATGATGTGCCTTGGTGTGTTCCTCTTTGGGTCCAATTTCTTTGGGACTCGCAGCTTCCTGGACTTCCTGGAAGTCTATTTCCTTTGCCAGATTGGGAAAGTTTTTTTTCATTATTTGTTCAAGTAAGTTTTCAATTTTTTGCTGCTGTTCTTCTGCTTCTGGCACCTCTATAATTCAGTATTGAAACATTTCAGGTTGTCCCAGAGGTTTGTAAGTCTCTCTTCACTTCTTAAAATTCTTGTTTCTTCATTCTGTTCCAGATGGATGTTTATTTCTTCCTTTTGTTCCACATTGTTGCTTTGAGTCCTGGTTTCCTTCCTGTCACGGTTGGTACCCTGAATATTTTGCTTTATTTCATTTTGGGTATCTTTCATTTGTTTTTTCATTTTTCAACCAATCTCACTTAGATCTGTGAGCATTTTGATTACCAGGGCTTTAAATTCTCCATCAGATAGGTTGGCTGTCTCTTCATCGCTTAGTTCTCCTTCTGAAGTTTTGCTCTGTTCTTTCATTTGGGTCCTATGTATTTTTGTTGGCACACCTGATAAGTTATAAGGGGGCGGGGCCTTAGGTATTCACCCAGGCAGGGCAACCTCTTCGATGCACTGCATAGCTGCCAGTCTGTTTGTTCTGGTTGATTTTTTCTTTAATTCCTTGGTTGTCAGAGTTCCATGCAATTTGATTTTTCTGGCGCTTCTGGTGGTTTATTGATTTTATATTGGTTGTTATCCTCTTTTTGATTGTGCAGGGAAGCAAAAGGGTTTCTACCTATGCCTTCATCTTGGCCGGAACTCCCTAAGATTTTACTTATTTATTTTAGACAGAGGGGAAGAGGGGAAGGGTGGGGGGAGAGTGAAACATCAATGCGTGGTTGCCTCTCACATGCCCCCTACTGGGGACCTGACCTGGCCTTCAACCCAGGCATGTGCTCTGACTGGGAATTGAACCAGTGACCCTTTGGTTCGCAGGCTAGCACTCAATCCACTGAGCCATACCAGCCAGGGCTCAGCTTTCTTTTATCACGTCCATTGTTTGGAATATTTTTTTCCACCTCTTCACTTTTAGTAGATCTTGTATTCTAAGTAGATCTCTTATGGGCAGCATATGTACGAGTCCTCTTTTCTTACCCATTCAGCTACCCTATGTCTTTTGATTGGAGTATTTAATCCATTTACATTTAAGATGATTATTGATAGGTAGTCATTCATTGTCATTTTTTTCCTTTGTACCTGTGTTTCCCTCTCTCTCTTTTTCTTCATCTTCTTAAAGCAGCCTCTTTACCATCTCTTACTATGCCAGTTTGGTGGAGATATATCTACAGTGATCCCTCACTTATCACGGGAGTTTTGTTCCAGAAACCCCTGTGATAGGTGAAAATCCGTGAAGTAGCGGCATTATATTCATTTCATTATTTATATATATTTTAAGGCTTTATAAACCCTTCCCACACTCCTATAAACCTTTCCCACTCTTTTATTAACTTTTCCCACACTCTTATGAATACTTCATATGCTCTTAAACATTTTTTGCACTCTTAAACCTACGTAATTTTAACAACATATAAAATTCTAGATGGGTACTCACCAGTGAAGTATAATTATCCCTTGCTGTATCGTGGCTCACTTATTGTGGCTTCACTGTATCACGGGTTTTACAGTAAGGCCGCAATAAGTGAACTGTGATATAGTGAAGGACAACTGTATTATTTTAGTCTTAAAAAAGATTTAGTGTTTTTCATAATGCCAACAGTACCCATACTTAAAAAGCTACCACAGATATGTAGGGGTCACTGAACTTACTCATTCTGAAGTAACTATTTCTGTACATGTGCCTTGAAATAATATGCAGATCCCTAGAAGTAATACAGCATGGGGTTAAAGACCCTCTAGGACTTGACCTGGAAGCTCTACCCTTGTAAGCAGGGAGCATAAGAGTCTTCCCTCCCTTCTACCTGGTTACTGTGCATAGCTGGGAGAGCTTCCCACTCTTTAACGTTCCCACTTTGTGTTTCTTTTGCAACCAGGTGCTCTGACTGGCTGATTTGGAGCCTTTTACTAAGGATCAGTAGGTGAATCTATGAGAGTAGACCCTTATTTTAGAGGTTTGCTGATTCGATACAATTTGATGGGGTATGACTTGCTGAAGCTCATTTCTAAACGTCACTCATGTTCTAAAAGCTCCCTTACCGAATCAGTGTAGTAACTACTATGCTTCTTAATGCCAAAAATAGCTTGTCTTTCACCACTTTTGTTCCAGCAAAAATGGCCCTATGAATTCCAGAGGGCCATCAGAGCACTTATTTATCTTAGTCTGAGAGGAAAAGACTGGTAATAACACTCAGTTTGCTGTGTGTATTTCGTATTTTATATACCATGTCTTCAAAGTAGCTCACTTTTTTTTTATCTTAAAGTTTCTGAAATCGGAATAACTTAAATTTTAATACCTGTGATAGAGCACTTTTTTCCTGAAAACCTTATATCCATGATTTAGGATTTAGGAAGTGGAGCACTAACTGAATTTCCCATGAGTATTCACACATACATGCAAACCTAGCCTGGAGTCTTTGTGAAAACACGCACACACATGCATGCCCACTTAGAAACTCACCTGACCTGCCCCTCTTGTCCATGTCTCAGGTTTCAGAGCACTGTGCAAGTGAGCAAATTGCAAGACCTTGTTAACCGCAGCAAGACAGCCAGGTGCAGAGGACGGTTTGTCTGCCCAGTGATCCTGTTCAAAGGCAAGGTAAGATCATGCCATAGCCTCACACTCCCTGAGATGCTCTCCTGGGGTAACTGGCTTAATGCAAAGTGTGGGAATCAAGTATTTACTGAATGTGTACTATGTTCTAGGCACTGTTTCAAGCCTTAAGTTACATTATTTTATATACATATAAAACAGACGAACTGGCTGGTGTGGCTCAGTGGATAGAATGCCCACCTGAGAACCAAAGGGTCACCAGTTCAATTCCCAATGAGGGCACAAGCCTGGGTTGTGAGCCAGATCCCCAATAAGGGGTACACAAGAGGTACACACACACACTGATGTTTTTCTCCCTCTCTTTCTCCCTCCCTTTCCCTCTGTAAACATAAATAAATAATATCTTAAAATAGACAAAAATTCTTACCCTCGTGGAGCCTATAGTCTAGTGACTATTGTTAATTTGGTTTCCTCATATGGTCTCATTTCACCTACCTTGTTGCAATTCTTTGGTGTAATTGATGTTCCCAAAATTTCTTCAGGCTACCACACTGTAATTTAGAGTCAAATGGTGTGGTTTAAGAGGAACTCATCAAAGAGGGACAACAATGTGGACTAGTGGACTGTTGGCCTCATTAAGTGAGCAGGACTTAGCTTGAGAGCATTGAAAGATAAGCAGAATACTAATTGGCAGGAAGGGGTGAGAGGGTGTTCCAAGCACGTGAGGCAGCGTGGGAAAAGGTATGGAGGCGGGAACAAGAGAGGCCAGGAGACCTCCCTGACTGGATTGGAAGGTACATGTTAGAGCAGAGGATGGAAGGGATTTTGTGCTGGAGGCTAAATGCTAACTGGTGTGTTTGCATTTGCAAGGAGAGCCACTGCGATCAGGCAAATACAGGATGAAAGCAGCATTTTGAAGAAGTTAGCCCAGGAAGAATGGACTGAAAGTAGGGAGCCTGGAGGCAGTGAGGGCAACAAGGATGCAGTCGCTTTAGTCATTTAGCAGGTGTCTGAGTGCATGCTACGTAGCTTACACACCTGCGGCTTACAGACTCCAGTTGTAGGTACCCAGCGTGAATGGTTGAGAGCCAGGGCAAGGGTGGGCGGGCAAGGCAGTGGGGAGGAGAGACCTGAGGCTTGTTTCTGTCCCTCTATGTCTTTCTTTTGTAAAATGGGAGAAGGGCACATGTGAAAGGGGAGGTAGGAAGGGAAATTTAGCCAAGGGCTTTCTTGGGCAGGTTAATTTTAGGGGAAAGTGTATATGGAAATTAAATACGCAAAGTGATCATTTTAAAGGTATTTATTTTCCCCTTTGGAAAGTTTTTGTGTTCTGGATGTTACCAAAACTCTAGTTTAAAGATCACTGCTCTGTGGTGCATAGAGCTTGTCCCTAGAAACTACAGAAAATATTCACACCAGTGTTTCTCAGTGCATTCCATAGAACAGGGGTACTGGGTCTGTGGCCTGTTAGGAACCAGGCTGTGCAGCAGGAGGTGAGTGGCAGGCAGAGGAGTGAAACTTCATCTATATTTACAGCCACGGCAGTGGCATTAGATTGTCATAGGAGCATGAGCCCTGCTGTGGACTGCGCATGTGAGGATCTAGGGTACTGGGCTCCTTACGAGAATCTAAGGCCTGGTGATCGAGGCGGAGCTGAGGCGGTGATGCTAGCACTGGGGAGCGGCTGCAAATGCAGTTCATCATTAGCAGAGAGGTTAGATGGTTCAGAGACCATAATAAATTGGTTGCTTACAGGCTCATATCAAAACCTTACCAGTGACCTGGCTGGTGTAGCTCAGTAGATTGAGCACGGGCCTGTAAATCAAAGGATCGCAGTTCGATTCCTAGTCAGGGCACGTGCCTGCGTTGCAGGCCAGCTCCCATCTCAGCAGGGGATACACTAGAGGCAACCATTCATTGATGTTTCCCTCTCTCCTTCCCTTCCTCCCTAAAAAGATAAATAAATAAAATCTTTAAAAAAAACCTTACCAGTGAGTGGCAAGTGACAATTGAGCTGCATCTGGTTGCAGACTATAAAGCCATCCCCCATGCCCATCCTGGTCTGTGAAAAAATTGTCTTCCACGAAACTGGTCCTTGGTGCCAAAAAGGTTTGGGACCAGTCTCATAGAACACTAGTTTAAGGACATGTGAAAATCATTCCCTGTTTAACAAGAATGAGAAATGCTACATATTAGGTTTGACCTGACCCCCAAGCTCCAGTTATATAACATACATTTATACGTGTACGTTGACACAGTAAAGGCTCTGAGAAGTCCTGTAGCAGAGAGAGCCATGTAGCTTTGTTAGGTCTGGTATTACTCTTGTCTGCAGGCCATGACTAAGGAACTTTCCTGAATGCATTTGGGAAATGCCACACTGAATAGCTTAGTCTAGTAGGGTTGCGAGATGACAGATTGTTAGCACTTACAGACTAAGCAGTCCTGTGAACAAAGAGCCCGAAGCCAGCTGATTTCAGAGGGAGGGTGATGAGTTGGAGGGATTATTCTGAGGAGGCCTTGGCATTCTTTAATCTTTATGAGGGCTTTTCTATTTATCCTGCTTTCTTCCTTTGCACCTTCTTGTCCAGGCAGTATGATACCATTTCATACCCATTGGCTTCCCCTGATTCAGTTGGTATTCAGTTAATACCTACTTACATGTGCTTTAGTCTAATTGTGTGTCTGAACGTCTGTCATTTCCTCGCTACTGTAATCTCTTTGAGGGCAGAGGCCTTATCTTACGGCTGTCCTCCCAGCACCTGGCAAAGTGCTTGCCCAGCTTGTAAGTGCAAGCTTAACAGGAAGGTATTGCTTTTGGATAAAGCAGTCGTGGCCCCATGCTAGCTTCTAGGGGGACAGAGATGAAGAAGACTGTCCTTGTCCTCATGGAGCTCAGTGAGTGGGGAAGGCAGACAAGTGAACAAGTGATTGAGAGGGAGATTGGGAAAGGCACAAGAATGTCTTCTGTTGTGAAGCAGGGATGTTGTCCTCAGAGACGTGTGGCACTCAGCAGGCACTTGGTTACTAGTGTGGTGATGGCAGTGCTTCTACCAGCATTACTCCAGAGGCACCTCCCTCTGCCTGGTTGCGTTGGGAAAGGGGGTGTGTTAATTGCTTGCTTCCTGCTTCAGAGCTCAGTTCAGTGTGGCTAGTGCAACTGTGGAACTAAATGTTTGATTTTACTTATTGTATTTTATTTTTAATTGAGGTATAATTGACACCGTAACATTATATTAGTTTCAGATGTTCAACATAATGACTCAATATTTGTGTATATTGCAAAATAATCACCACAATAAGTCTAGTTACCATCTTTCACCACACAGTCACAATTTTTTTTGTGATGAAAATTTTAAAATCTATGCTTTTAACCACTTTCAAGTATGCAGTACAAAATTATTAACTCTAGTCATCATACTGCACATTACATCCTGTGACTTACTATGTAACTGGAAGCGTGTACCTTTTTTGTGTATGCATGGGATTTTAAAGATTTTATTTATTTTTAGAGAGAGAGGGAGGGAGGGAGAAAGAGGGAGAGAAACATCGATTTCTGAGAGATACATTGACTGATTGCCTCTCACACGTCCCACAACCAGCGACCTGGCCCACCACCTCGGGTGTGCCCTGATCAGGAATTAAACCAGTGACCTTTCTGTTTGCAGACTGGCACTCAATCCATTGAACCACACCAGGGTATAAGGGGGTTTTTGCCCCCTTATGCCTCAAGCCAGGGCATAAGGGGGTTTTTGTTTTGTTTTTTAAATTTTTTTTAGAGAGAAGGAGAACCTTTTGGGGTTTTTTTTTAAACTTTTTTTTTTAAGTTTTCAACTGTAGTTGACATACAATATTCTATTAGTTCCAGGTATGCAACCCAGTGATTAGACATTCATGTAACTTACAGAGTGAACACTCCGATAAATCAAGTACCTATCTGACAGCATACATGATTATTATAATACTACTGATTGTGTTTTCTGTGCTGTACTTTACATCCCCATGACTGTTCTGTGACTACCAATCTGTACTTCTCAGTCCCTTCACCTTTTTCACCCAACCCTTCAACCCTTCTCCCATCTGCCAACCATCAGAATGTTCTCTGTATCTATGAAGTCTGTTTTTGGCCTGCTCATTCATTTCTTTTGTTTTTAGATTCCACATATAAGTGATTCATACGGCATCTGTCTTCCTCTGTCTGACTTATTTTACTCAGCACAGTGCCCTCTAGGTTCATCCATGTGGTTGGAGATGGCAAGGTTTCATTCTTTTTTATGGCTGAGTCATAATTGTATATATGCACCACTTCTTTATCAGTTCATCTGCTGAAAGACACTTAGGTTGCTCCTATATTTGGCTCCTATATTTGGCTACTGTAAATAATACTGTAGTGGACATGTGGGTGCATATGTCTTTTCAATTTAGTGTTTTGGGTTTCTTCAGATAATACCCAGAATTGGAATTGCTGAGTCCTTTTTTTCCTCTTGTTACAGTCTTTGTTTTAAAGTCTATTTTGTCAGGTGTAAGTATGGCTACTCCAGCTTTTCTTGTTTGTTTCCATTTTCATTAGTTTTATTTTATTTCAATTAATTCAAGTATAGAAATGATGGCTTATGAATTGGAGCCATAAGGCCAGGGAGCAGAGCTCAGGAGTTAGGCTCTGCAGGGGTACAGCTTCCTGCAGGCACCAGCCCAGGACCTTCCTGCAGAGGTTGGTGCCCTGCTTGGGGAGTTGGCCAACTCACCTGCTCTTACCCTCAGTTACTAAAAGACAAGGACAAATCAAAGGGATGTGGGAGAACTGGGAGCAGAAAGAAGTATCTGAACCTTTAAAACTTTAAGAAATGATCAGTGCTCAACCACCAAAAAGGGGTGTGTCTGCTCTGAGAATATTTTAACAGGAAAAAAGGCAAAGAAGAGCGAGATTTAGTGCCAGCAATTTAGGTGACGGGGAAGCGTCGGCATGGTAACACATGCCGGCAGAACTGAAACGACCACAGGCCCCTCACTGTCTTGCTTTCAGGAATCAGGATCCCCGCTTTACCATCAGGGTCTTGGGGGTCCTCAGCCTGGGGACTGACACTTCCGTGCTCCAGCTCTCTACTTTGCTGCTCCTCATTATTGTCTGGTCACCTTAGCACAGGGACCCTTAACAAGGACTGGAGAAGAGTCCATGGATGCACTTGAGAGGAGAGTCCAGAAATCCCTGAAATGTCAGTAACCTGGGGTGGTGTACATTTTTGTCTGGAAAAAGTTTATTTTCACCAGATTTTCAAAGTGCTTTTGAACTTAGAAAAAGTCAAGCAGCCCGTGTCAGAATTCATCCTGCTTAAGCCAACAGGAATACCAGCCCAAGTCCTTAGGCTTTCAGGGCAGCCTTCCCACAAATCCGTTCTTGCTCGCAGCATTGAAAAAGCACCCCACCCTGCCCCTGTTATATCCAGGTGGCTTTTCTACTGCCTGCTCTCTCCTGGAGGCTGCCACTATCTCAGAATGCTAGAAGTTTCCACTCACAACCCTTTCCTGTAGGAGCAAAACTGTCTCCTTCCATTATGTTACCGGTAGAGAAGGAGAAGGCAGTGTTTTGTGGTTTTCCAGGGACCAGCTTTACATCGTCAGGCTGTGTGACCCATTCAGAAATGGTTTCACCCCCCTCTCTGCCACTCTGTAGCTTCTCCCTTCTCTAGTGTAATCTCCCACCCACTCTGACTGCCACCCTTGGCCTTTAGCTAAAGTGTGGGCTAGTTTGCTTCCCCATCACCAGATGCCGCCTCCCATTCCCCAACCCTCCTGGATCTCATCAAACACAACTTAATTAAAGATGGAACCTTAAAATTAGATATATTGCCACTTGCCTCGTTTCCAGAATTCTGGCTTTTAAAATGCTTCTTCAGTGATGAGGAAAAGAGTAAAAAAATATGTAAGCACATCTTCAGCTACTACATTTGCTTGATACAGTGGAGAGAGAAGGTGCACCATAATTTCCAAACATTTCGCCCATAATTGCCCTCCTGCTTCAAAGGTTGCTCACCCAGCACTGAACAGTTCTGAGTAACCGTAAGCACACAGGCTTGGGAGGTAGGTGGGTCTAGATCAAATGTCAGCGCACCTCCTCCTTGTAGATGACCTTATGTGTTACTTCAGTGCCCTGTTCCTGCCTCTGTCTGTGAGGTAGCAACAGCATGTGCCACTTGCCACATCTGCCTCGTGGGCTCATTGTGCAAATTCAGCGAAAAGATGGTGTGAGTGTTTTGGTACCATGCCCAGCACACGTGTATACGTGCGATAACCACCAAATTGCATGCATGTACACGTGCGACGACCACCAAATTTGTCCATGACAGTTAGTAACACTCCGCTGCCACTCATTGGAGAAGGCACCCCCTTGACAGAGGCTGTAGATTAAATTCTACACCTACTTCAGATCGATCGCTGTGGCCTTCGTGCCGATGTACCTTCTGTGATGTGCCGGGGCCCGTTTTGCTAGCCTGGAGGAATCGGATGGGTACAAGTGTGCCTTCTCCGGCATACTTCAGAAAACCAACTCGCCGTCGTAACTTCTAATTATGAGACAAAGAAGTTCTGTGTGGATGTAATGTGTAGCATGGCGATTATAGTTAATGATGTAGTACTTGAAAATCACAGAGAGATGATCTTAAGTGTTTTTACCACAAAAAAAGAAATGCTAATTATGTGAGGTGATGGAGGTGTTAGCTAACACTGTGGTGGTAATGATTTTGCAATATGTAAGATCAAATCAGTGTATTGTCCACCTTAAACTTACACAATGTCATGTGTCAGTTATGTTTCGATAAAGCAGGGGAAAACAAAAACAAACAATCCTAGAAAACCATCTGACCCTGAAAAATCTGTTTCTGTCCCAGCATATTTGCAGATCGGCCACACTGGCTGGCTGGGGGGAGCTGTATGGACGTACTGGCTACAACTATATTTTCTCAGGTGAGTGTTCAGCTGTGTCCTCTGTGACTAAGAACAAGAGCCCAGTCATAAGAGAATAGCCACCCCCAGCCACAGTGGAGGTTGCAAGCAAGCTGGGGAGAGACTAGGGGCCTCATTTTGTCATTTGAGGAGATGTTTGGGATAGAAGACCACCAACACATGGGGCATCTGTGGTGAAAAGACAAGAGCTGCTGGTAAGGGAGGGAGCTGGTAGGGGAGGAGGCTGGTCAGGAAGCCGCTGGGTAGAGCCCCATGCCGCCGCCTCCATGCTGACCAACAGGTTTCTCTGGCAGGGGGTGCAGATGATGCCTGGGCAGATGCAGAGGACGTCACAGAGGAGGACTGTGCTCTTCGGTCAGTGCCTGATAGTTGTGGGTCTGGGCTTGTGGGTCGGGGTGTCTGACCAGTGGTGGCCATTTTCACATCGACAGTGTTGATTCATCCCTGGTCCAGGTAAGTGGATTTGCACCCTTCCTCCCCCTGCCAAGTCCATGAAATAGGGTTGTTGAAGTGCATCCTGTAGCTTCACACCAAAGCTGGCTTTATTGAACACGTGAGCAGCCTTTCTTCACCCTGCCACACATCAGGATCCCAGAGATGTCCCAGCCCTGGGTTCCTGGTACCACAGTGAGAGACAAGGCCCAGGCATTTTGTGTCTGTCTTTGAGCCCTACAGTCTCCAGGGTGTGGCCGGATGGTGATGGCTGGCTGGCCTGCCTGCCAGCTGTCACACAGCACACCTGGTGCTGAGGCACAGGGCAAGGGCTTTAGTACTCATCTGAAGGGTGCAGAAACTAGAAGCTCCACAGTGTGTGATTGGTGCCATGAGAGTGTTTGATACAAACACGGATTTTCGGCCCCTTTAAACGGGCTAGTTCACACTTTTCGGACCTTCTTTCAAAATGTTCTTAGAAAACATGATAGGGTACTTTGGAAAAGCTCTTGCATCGTCTGTGCCACATGAAAAGTCTTTAGCTGGCATCGAGTGTCTTTGGAATGCACATGAGCACCCTAGTAAAATCAGCTGCCCGAAATCCTGGCTCAGTCCCTGAAAGGCATCTTACTGTGTCCAGGGTTCTGCCGGTTAAGTTCCAAGAGCAGCAGCTCTGGCTTGTGCTCAGGAATGTTTGGCTCTTTCCCCAAGGTCAGCCGACCTCTGCCTCAGCCAGGCCGTCTCCCACAACAGGCATTGTTCTTGGCTAGGAGACTGCTAGGGACACAGCTAAGCAGTGAGCATTTTAAAAAAATTAATGGCGACTGTTTACTCATTCTACCTTTGCCTAAATCTGTGTGACTGAACACAAGGCTGTCTGGGGATTAGGAAAATTGAATCTTTCTCCTCGCTTCATAGGCCTGCTGAGTAGAAGGAATTCACTTGGTAGTATTTCATGATCCGTTGATAAGATAGCTTTAAAAAGTCCATCTCCCATCAAGAATTTCAATCTGTTATGTTCTGAGCAAGCTGTGGCTAAAAATGCTCATAAGAGGTACAGGGATATAAACTCTAATGGAAACTCAAAGACTCTATCAGCCACCAGCTTGCTGCTTTTTAGAACTCCGAGATTATCTTCAGTCTTCTGGCTTATTGTCAAGCGGAGCCAGAAAGCCTTTTCCTGGTTCAGGGCTGCAAATTGCTTCTTTGAAATGCATCCCAGAGTTGGGGGTAATCACTCAGAAAGTCAGTCACCTTCTCTGCACCTTTTCCAGACCAGTTTTCCTGTCTCCCCCTTCCTCCATCTTCTGGAGAAGGGAGACACGTTCTTGCCGGTGACATCTGTGCTACCTTGAATGTGCGCCCCACCCCTCAGACTTTTCTGAATGACTGTGCAGTGCAACTTCTCCCTCTGGCTCTTTGTTTCAGAAGTTCCGACACACATCTTTTTGATAAGGTCAGAGGCTATGACATCAAGCTGCTTCGGTACCTGTCAGTCAAATACATCTGTGACCTGATGGTAGAGAACAAGAAGGTGAAGTTTGGCATGAAGTAAGTACAGGGCACCCACCATGAAATGGGCAGAGGCAGTGTGTTCACAGGCCTGTGTTTACCCATGTTCAGGTTGGTGATAACTACACAGCAGTCACCGAGGGCTCACCATGTGCCAGGCATAATGCAGAGGGCTTTCTGTCATCCTTTTATAGTGTCTTTAAACAGCCCTGTAATACAGGTTCTAGTGTCACCCCTCTTGTAGGCAAGAAACAGATGCACAGAGAGGTTAAGTAACTTGCCCAAGGTCATCCAGATAGAAACTGAGGGAGCTGGGAGTCTCTAACCTGTGCTGCGCTGCCGCCTTCTCTTAGACACCCATGAAGATTGGACTTTGGCCCCAAGTTCTACACCATTTCTTGTAGATTAGAGCCTCTTTTAAAATGGAACAAAAAGACTAGTGTTTTTTTTTTTTTTTTCATGTATGAACCAGATCTTCACGTGATAAGACAAAAGAAAAAAATGGAGCCTGGGTGATGGTTTTGAAATTATTCTGAAACTTTATTAATTTGTTATAACATTGACTTTTAATTATGCTGGGGTTTTCCTAGAAAATAATGGCAGACTGAGGCTGTTACAGTTTAGCTCTCTGCAGATATCTGACTAGTCCCTTATCCCTTCCTCCGTCCGTCAGAACAGTCCTAATTCTTTACCTTCTGGGTGCTATTTGTCCCCCTGCTTAGGAGTGTCCTCAGAGTGTTGAGGCGAGAGCCCCCAGTTATTTGCCTCTCATCTGACTCCATACTCCCGTCAGCCCGTGCTGCCTTCATCTGTGGGCCCTAGGTGGAAGGTTGTTCTGCAACCTTAGGTTCTGGTTGTGGCTGCTGCAGTGTTAAAGGGAGAGGAACCTCTCTGGCTTAATAAGTTAGGGTAGGGGACAGTTACATTTCTTAGTCGTTCAAAGTAAGCACTGCTGAAGGGCACCGTTTGTAACTGAAGAATAGTTTCTGTAGCAAGAGGTTCATTGAACTTGTTACACTGCTCATTGGGGAATGGCATGTGTGTGTGTGTGTGTGTGTGTGTGTGTGTGTGTGTGTGTTGTGGTGCCATAACACATTGTGTCCTGTCTTATAGTGTAACCTCCTCTGAGAAGGTGGACAAAGCCCAGCGCTATGCCGACTTCACTCTCCTCTCCATCCCGTATCCAGGTAGGGAGCTCCTTTTAGGGTCTAGTCAAGTGACAGGCTTCCAAGGGCTGGGGGCCCTCGGAGGCCATCAGCAGGCCTTTTGTACTTAGGTATGTAAGTGTCCCAGGGCTTTCCAGGAGGGTCTCGTGTCGGTCCGCAGAGCGTACTGGGACTCCCAGTCTAGGCTTTCACACTCAGGGCAGGGCACTGTCCTGAAAGGGGCTTTCCCCTCAGAGGGGTCCCAGGGTTGAATTGAATCCTGGCTCAGGTACTCACGACCACAGCCTTGAGAGAATTCCTTCATCTCTCCCATCCTAAAGTTATCTCAGGTATCATTTGAAACTGAGAAAGGCTTAGCTCAGCACTTTGTCATAGAGATTGGATGAGATCACATTTATCAAAGTGCTCTGTGCAGGCAAAGTATGAAGTGACATTGTTAGTGCTGCAGGTCAGCAACTAATCATGCTGGTCTTGCCCGAGCAGCTCTGGACCTTTGCATGTCTGAAGTTGGCCCAGGCAGGGCTGTTCCGGTGATCAAAGAATATAATTGCTCTGCTCCGAGTCGTACGTAGTTGGTGATGGCCTCACCACGTTGCAGAGCATGTCGGTATGCTATGCACAAAGCTAGCTGCATTTGTCTCGGTGTATAGACATGTATGCAGCCTGTAGCCAGGGTAATATTCTCTTCACTGGATATTAAAGCTGTGTTGGCCCAGTTGATAACATGTAAGTTTCTGGCAATACCTGTTTATTCAGCAAGGGAGGCCAAGGAGCCCTAACAGCAGTGTAGGACTTTGTCATCAAACAGCAGGAAGTGTACTCTTTCTCCTTGAAACGCCTCTCCTGCTTCTCAGCACCAGCATCTGCCTTCAGTCCTGTGCTGGACCTTGTCTCCACAATTGTGACCACATAACCATTAGCAAGAGCAGGCCAGTGACAGCAGTTTGCTGTATACCCAGGAGGCCTTCCCACTAGAATTGCAAGTTCATCTAGTGCCTGGCGGGGAGCGCATATCCTCATCATTGTAAGCTGGTGACCCCAGATAGCCTGGTGGTACTCATACAGTGACTTCCACCAGAGTCTCTTCACTCTTCTCTGCCAGCTTAGCATTTGGTGCCTTGCAGAGCTGGGCTTGAGTCCCAGCCGTAGCACTGTGTATCCTTGAACAAGTCCCCTAAAACCCTTCTGAGCATCGGTTTCATCCTCCATAAACTGAAGATAATGGTGCTTATTTCAGAGTCATGTGCCAGACCCGTCCCTAACAGGTGTTCATAAACACCAGGCCTCATGATGGGTACATGGCAGAAAAAGCTTAGAGAGGCTCCTCTTCCCTAAAAGCCACTTTGGGCAGATGCAAACGTAAGGGTTATGCCATGAGCTTGACAGCATCACAGCTGCGCCGTGACAGGAGCGTCCCAACCATGGCATCTTACACTGGAACTTCAGGCTCCCAACTCCCAGGAGATGCTTTGAGGACACTTCACAGACGGAAGTACTCTGTGGAACAGGAAAGGTCTGTGTTGCCTAAGGAACCAAGCATCACTTTCTTTGTTTATATTTAGGTTCTAAATAGTATTTACTTAAAAAAAAAATAGTTCTGCTAGAAGTTTGAAAACCGCTGCTCCAGAACAGTAGCACAACGTCCTTTCTGCCGTACTTTGCAGCTTGTTATGACTCCTGAAGTATTAACACCCTGTGTTTGACTCAATTATTCATTAGGCCATAATGCAGCTAACTTGGGGGTAAAGATGTTCATGACAATGTCTGTTTGTACTAACAAAACGTGGGAAATGTCATCACTGATCAGAATAATGATTACCTGAATGATGGTACAGCCATTGATAGTAGAATGAAATATTGCATAGTCAGAAAAACGCTTTAATTTTTTGACATGGAACAGTGCTTAAGAGGCTAAGCAGGATACAAAATTATATAAAGTAGTCCTCCCTTATTTGCAGTTTCATTTTCCACAGTTTTGGTTATCTGTGGTTAACCAGGGTCTGAATACATTAAATGGAAGATTCCAGAAATACTTCACAGATTTTAAATCGTGTGCTATCCTGAGTAGCATGATGAAATCTCACACTGTCACGCTCTGTTCTGCTCGGGATGTGAATCATCTCTTTGTGCAGCCCTTCCACACTGTTTATGCTGTACCTGACCATCGGCCACTCAGTAGCCCTCTCAGCTCTCAGATCGACTGCCATGGTATCACAGTGCTTGTGTTCAAGCAACCCTTATTCTACTTAATTATGGCCCCAAAGCATAGGAGTAGTGATGCTGGCAATGTAGACATGCCAACAAGAAGCTGTGAAGTGTACGTATGTATAGGAAAAACAGTGCATATAGGGTACAGTACTGGGTGTGGTTTCAGGAATCCACTGGAGGTCTTGGAACATATTCCCCATGAATCAGAAAGGATGACTGGTACAACTTCTTTTTTTAAAAAAAAAGATTTTATTTATTCTTAGAGAGAGGGGAGGGAGGGAGAAAGAGAGGAAGAGAAACAATTACTGGTTGCCTCTCGCATGCCCCCAACCAGGGGCCTGGCCCACACTGCACACATGTGCCCTGACTGGGAATCGAACTAGCAACCTTTTAGTTTGTAGGCCGACGCTTAATCCACTGAGCCACAGCAGTCAAGGCTAATTTCAACTACATAAGGGAAAAAGTAGTTACACAAAAGGTTGAGAAGGAAATGTGCTAAAATTGTATGATATACTCTGTGAATTTTTTCCTGTTCTTCCCAAAATGTTCATATACTACATCTGATAGTTTCTATATTGAGGGGAAGGTGGGAGGGATCAGTGAAAACAAAGGCAAGGGCTGGGGAGTTGCCGTTGCTCATGCAGGTAAGGGGACTGGAGAAGCACTTTTTACTTTCTATACTTATGTTCTTGAATTTCTTCACATTCTTGTATTACTTCATAAAAAGGAGAAGAGCCCTGGCCAGTGTGGCTCAGCTGGTTGGAGCGTCGTTCTGTAAACCAGAAGGTTGTGGGTTCAATTCTCAGAGCACATGCTGGATTGTGGGTTCCGTCCCTGGTTGGGGTGTGTGCAAGGCAGTTGATTGATGTTTCTCACATCGATGTTTTTCTCCCTCCCTCTCCCCCTTTCTTTTCCTCCATCCAAAGTCAATAAGCATGTACTTGATAGAGGATTTTAAAAAGGCAGGGGTGGGGGGGCACGACAAACTTCCCATTATCCAAACCAGGTCACTGAAATGAGCCCATTTCAGTGCAAAGGCTTCAGGGCCTCATTTAAGCCCTCTAATGACTTGGAGGTGCAGACAGGAACTATGATGGTATCAGTTTTAGTTGTCAAACCAACTTGGGCTTAGACGGGCCCTTGAAAGTGAGAAGTGCTCTGGGAGCACTTCCGTAAGGGCACCAAAATAGATGGACCAAAAACTCCAAGCACGAGTCCGATTTGCTTCCTCCTTGAGTGTGGCTCTTCTCCCTCCACTCAGTCCCATTTCTTGGCCTCTCAGGTTCAGAAATCTGTTCAGGTAATGAATGTTAGAAATTGCTCTGGGTACTGAGTCTATTTTCATTCTATTTGTTTCTCAGAAGAAAATTGCTTCTGCCTCATAGGCTGGTCAGAGCTCATCCTCGAGTCTACAGTGTTGGTTTGAGCAGCTTGAGTTTGAGAAAACAGTACATCACAGGAGCTCTGAGAGATAACTGATGTCTTCTTCACCTGGGCTCACAGCTCAGTACCTTTATCTGATACTTGTATTTCTTCTTTCTCCCAGGGAGCACCCAAGAATAGTCTGAAGTGTTATAGCTGAGGATTGTTCCCTGACTTCTGGGGCAGAAGTGAGGTTTGGGGGATCCGAGTACAAAAGTGCGTGTAGGGTGAGAGCCCAGTCTGCAGAACACACAGCCCGTGTCTCCAGACCTTCTTCTCCAGAGGAACCTTTTCTTTCTTCCTCGAGCCTCAGACAGGAACTTGGCCCCAGAGTAGTAGCTGGAGAATTCCATGTGAAATTTTTGGCTTGTGGACACTTGCAGGGAATTTGGACAACTGGTTTGCCTTTGGGGATCTCACCAAAGTGGGACCTATGGCCAAAGCCATGTGCCCTCCAGTTTGTGTCGGCCCTGGCTGGGGAACTGAGAATCATTGCAAGAAACTACTTTCAAAGTGCCTCTTTCCCGTCCCTGTGGCCTGAAGCCCCAGCAGCCCACAGGTGCTCACTGTGCCGTGGTGTGAGAGCAAGCCTCCCTCTTTCTGAACCAAGCAGATGACTGTAAGCTGTAGGGGCACTGTGGGCTCTTGTTGGCGCAGTGTGGTGATGCTAGTATGCTGCCACTTGAATGCCATTTGTACCAGTGCTCTGCTAGGTGTTTCATGTGTGTTATTTTATCCTTAACTGTGTTACAAATGAGAAAAATCAAGGCTTATAGAGTTTAAACAATGTATTTGCAGTCACAGAGCTAAGCAAAAAGCTGAGATTTGAAGCTGGGAATGTTGCCGAAGCCCTTTTGTCTCCACTGTTCCTGTCCATATTCCTGAGGGTTTACCCTAGTGGAGTTTCGTAAAATATATCCAGCTAAGTACCTTTTGGCCAGGTTTGTTGGAGATGGGTGTGTCTCCTGAGCACCTGTCCATTTCAGGCACTGTCAGCGGTCCTTTCCGGGATGTCACAGTGTTTAGTCCTCACCAAAAGCCTGCAGGGTTGGTATCAGAGCAGAGGGCAGTGATCTTCTGTAACTGCATAAATTGCTGAGATGGTGCTGACAGGGCTCAGGTGGTAAGCTATACTTTCTGTTTGCTGGCTCTTGGCACTTCAGGGGCATGTAGGACAAAGGGACCTGAAAGTGTTATAGCTGAGGATTGTTCCAAAGAAGTGACCAAATAAGCAGTGAGCACAGATGGGGAGAGATACAGAAAGGTGTGCAGGCAGGTTGTATGTCCTTGGGAAGGCGTGTAACTAGAAACCAGAGGAGCTCAGGAGGCTCGTTCCCTGTCTCTCACCGGCCCATTCTATTCCCTTTCTGCCTCCCCCACCCTGCACACATGCGTCGTGTTAGCTGTGGCTTCATCTGAGGCCTGCTGGTGTGGAGGAGTCCATGAGCTGTGGCCACCTCGGGCCCCCAGCACTCGGCATCTCAGGAGATTGGGCTGGAAAGAGTGGTGCTATAACTCTGCCCTTCTTTTCCAGGCTGTGAATTTTTCAAGGAATATAAGGATCGGGATTACATGGCTGAAGGGCTCATTTTTAACTGGAAGCAGGTATGAACAATAATATTCGTCAGCTTGGGTCTTAATGTTTCTTTATAAAGGGAGACCATGGAGAACAGCTAGCAGTCTTTTTGGATAAAACAACTACCCTTTACTTTCTTTTCTCTTTCCTGAATGAATCTCGTTATTTTCTCTCTCTCTCTTCTTGTATGTAAATGTTTACATTCTCATTGTATAGACTTGACTTTCTCCCTTTAGTTTCTCCCTTTCTTTAAAGGAGTTTCCAGGGACAAGGTAGGAAAAGTTCTTCCTCTTTGCTCCACCATCTGTGTCAAGAGGGGGACCAGCAATCTGTCCCTTCCCCAGCCAGGGGGAGCAGGCCACAGGAGCCTGCTGGAGGCTGCATGCAGGTCACTCACATCTGTCTCAGCAGTAAGCAGTTGAATGGCCAACTGAAAAGCTCTGCTTGGCAGCAGTATCTGGTCCCTTTCATTTTTAAGCTCTCGCTCCCAGGGTAGCAGAGGCATTGGGCCCGGAGAAGGCAAGCACGGTGGAGGGACATCATGCGTGCTTGTGGTACCCATACCTTCAGGGCCACAACCTGCCCTGTCACTAGGGCTTCTCCTTGTGGCCCGCCTGCATCTCACAGGTGTCTTTTCTGTCCCCAGGACTACGTTGATGCCCCACTGAGCATCCCCGACTTCCTGACTTGCTCTCTAAACATTGACTGGAGCCAGTATCAGGTGAGGGGCCTGACTCTAGCAGGGCAGAGTAAGGGAAGGAGACAAGAGGACCATTGGTGCCTGCCCCACAAGTCCGTCATGCAGATACCTGAAGGCCTGGCTGGTGCCCTTTGACCTTTCACAGCCTAGGAAAAGAGAAACTGCTTGTCTAACTCTCTCTTCTGATTTGCTCTTGGCCCAGAAAATACAAGCTTTCTGAACGTGACTCACTCAAAGATTTGCATCCACCAGGGGGTTCTTTTTCCAGAGAACCTCATGGTGGCTGCTTTCTAGCCCTGGGCTTTAGTGACTTTTCATTTCTCCTTTTAAATGCGTGTTCTGCCAGAGGAAGTGCAGAGCTGCCTGACCCCATTTGATTATAGAAACTTTAAAATTATTTCCATTGTGCTCCTCTTTGTCGCCATCTACCGTGGAATAGGCCTCAGCCTCACTGGATGGATCCATCTCTCTGCTGTGTTTAGTCCTCTGCACAAGCCCAAAGGCTGTCAGCTGTCTCCTGGCCACTTGCTTCAGCTAGGACAGGTAGCCTTGTTCTCCCACCACCTTCGCCACATCTGTTGCTGCTGTCTGGATGCCACCTCCCAGCCTCCTCTTGTCTGGCTGAGACACTGCCTTCAGGATTTGGCTTGGGTATTTGTTCCAGAAAGATTTCCCTGATATCTTTTATCCCCCATCTCCAGGGTCAGAGGTCTTTATCTGCATTCCCATTGACCCCCTAGGCGTATCTATCATGGAATTTTCCACTAAGCTGTGTGGTCACTGATTTAGAGATC
Organism: Carollia perspicillata; assembly: GCA_004027735.1. NCBI lineage: Eukaryota > Metazoa > Chordata > Mammalia > Chiroptera > Phyllostomidae > Carollia > Carollia perspicillata. Next base: position 114,973 of record PVKM010000129.1, on the reverse strand, counting down.
TGCTTCCCCTTGTCCAGTAGACTGAGCTCCTGGAGGATGGGGAACCTTGGGCTGTGCATCTGCAGCACAGAAATGCACAGAGCCTAGAGCTGTAAAGGCCGAGCCAGTGACTGCCTTGAAAACATCCTGTTTCCCTCTTCCTCCTCCTCCAGGTCTGGACAGTTCCCATCCAGCCATGAGGTCTCAGAGAGGCCCCACTCAGTTGTTAAGCAGCTATGTGCTCCCATAGGACTTCGGATTTTGTTTTCCAGGTAGCAAGTGGTCTGCAAAGGTAGAGGCTGTGCTTATCTCATTTTATCTTGTACATCCAGCCCCTAGTCACAAAGCAGGAGCTTCATGACTGTTTGAGTGAATGAGTTAAGAGTGGTGTCAGGTCTTCTCTATGTAGGTGTTTCTACAAGAGAGGGAGTTTTAGGAAGGAGAGCAGGCCAGTTGTTTGTTGTGCCCCAGAAGCCTGGGGAAGGAACAGGTACAGGGGCCCTGCTCATTCCTGATTCTATTGTGTGCAGAGGTGTTGAGTCACACTTAGTCTCCCTTGTGGCATATTCTTTCTTCTTACATAGATGCAAACTGGATCTGATAAACTACTTACCAAACAAGATGCAACTGTAGGGGTTCAGTGTGTTGACACTGCCAAGGACGTTTGTCTCTCTAAAAAGGAGTCCTGTCTAATATAAGCCCTGGATATAGGCCCCAGCTTGCTCAGCCTTCCTTGCAGAGCTCTGTGGCCTTGAGCAAATGACCTCACTTGTCTCGAAAGTAGAGTTGACAACACCTGTTTCAGTGTCGTGGCGAGGTTCAAGTATGATTACTGTTTGAAAGTGTTCTCTTAACTGAAATGCCAATTTTAATGACGATAATTAAGAACTAGGCTACTAGCTAGCTAACTCAAGGGAGTGAACACTAATAACGTTCCAGACACAAAAGTAGAAGGGCAGGGCTTCCTCCCAAGAGTCCTGCCTCTCCAGTTGCTCTTTGGTCTTACCGGGCCTCCTACCGTCCTCCTCCTCAGCCAGGTGTAGGTTCTGGCCCTTCAGTCCCTTCAGCGTGGGGGTCCAGGACTCTGCTCACTCCTCATCTCCCCAGGTGATCTCATGCATCAGTCACTCCATTAGTCCAGTGCCTCTCTTGGCAGTCTGCATCTACATCATCTTCCTCAGGTATCCCTCCATGCAGCCACCTCAAACTCAAGCTATCTAAAGTGGAATTGGCCACAACCTACAGCACCGCCACGAGGGCCTAGATGCCCTAGGGCACCATTTACCTAGATGCTCAGACTTGAAACGTGGGTGCTTTTCTTCCCCCACATCATGGCCAGGTCCCGTCAGTTCTCTAAATCTCTGTCCCTGGTGAAACTCCCCGGTCCTTCTTGCCTCCATCTCTCAGCCTAGTTCAGGCCACAGTCATCTCAGCGAATCTCCTGCCTGAATGCAGGGCACACGGAGGGGCAACTGGGAACAGTGAATGTAAAGCACCTGAATAGGGCCTCTCAGGTAGCAAAACTCAGATCATGGTGCAAGGTCATTGTCATCCCCTTCCCTAAAACCCACCACTGACTTTTACCATTTTCCTCAGAATAGAGTCCAAGGACCCTTAGGTGGCCCATCCAGTTCCTCATGTCCCATCCTTGTTCTTGAGACTGGCCATCCACTCCTCCAGCCACACTGGCCACCTTTCAGCCCCTTTGGGAAGAGTGCTTTCCAGGTTTGCACATGCTATTCTTACTGCCAGAAACACTCGTCTGCTTCCCCTCCCCTCTTCTTGTATGCATGTCACCACCTCCAAGAAGAATCCCTACTGGTCCCCATGAAACAGGCTGGTCTCCCAATGACGCAGTCCTGCAGCATCTTAGAGGTCTCCTTTCAGTCTGCACACCTGCGGCAGTCCACTTTGCCTTCCCTCGGCTGCAGCCCCATGAGGGCTGAGTTGTCATTCACCACTGTGCCCCAGGGCAGGGATGTTCACAGTGCGAGCACTGGCAGGACCTGTGTGGGTCTTGCTGCCTTCCCTGTGATCAGACCGAATTCCGTAGAAGTCTGCTTTTTCTTTCTGTGCTGTAAGACCCCTTCCAGCGTCCTCTCGAGCTAGCCCCTGACAGTGAATAGGCAGCAAAGGAACATTCTACCAGTGTGTCCTAATACCTAAGCACTAAACTCTGGGGATGTAGAGATGCCAAAATGGTTTCTGCCATTATTGGGCTCGATCTAGGGAAAGAGGCAACTACATAACCATCACCTGCATAGTAGAGGTGTTGACCAGCGGCCACAGAAGATGACTCTGCAGAGAACACAATGGGGTTGGGCCTTTGCATGAGGAGTGTGCAGCCGGGGGAACGAGTGCTCCGGACATAGAAACATAAACAGAGGCAAGGTGCCCAACTCTGCACCCAGAGACTTTTTCATGGAGCGTGTCGGATAAGAGAGTCAGATGAGGTTTTAATGTACGTCTCAGGTCTTCCTCACCTTCTGCAGTCCGCACACCACTGTTTCTTACTTTGGCATTATAGGAAAAATGTCTGCAGTGTAGCATGCGATAAGAGCCTGAACTTCTAAGTCTGGCAGGACTGGGTTAATGCAGCTCAGCTTAGCTCTGTGACCTTGGGCCTCTACCATCCCATCGCTCCCCAACCTATGGCTCCTACCCAGGACTAGCCTCATTGTGAATTTGCTGCCTCTCCCTGGTTGTCAGTGTCCCCTTCAAATAACCACGATGACTGAAGCTGTGCAGTTCAGTCCTTGGTTGGGTGGCCACACCTGACTGATGCGTCTTCCCCCAGCCCACCTGACTTCCCTGGGCTTTGTGCTGCATAGTTCTTGCCTCCTGCTCCTGCTTTTCCCCACCCTGTGAGAACCATAGCTTAGAGGGAATCTATTTGCAATGGTGTGTGTGGCACGTTTGAGCCAGATGAGTGGAGAGACCCCTGTGCTACTACAGGTAATGACTTCATTAGTGCAGCATTGCAGCGCCGTCTCTGGAGCTGCAGAAAGTGGGTCAGAACTCTCCAGAGGCTGTGGGAGGGGTCAGGTAAATGAGCCTGTTTTCAGTTCTTGGGAAAACCATGCCAATTACAGGCGCCGTGTTCGCCCTCCCCCCAGGGACGTGCTCTCTCACCAGCGTTCTCTACCCACCCTGCACAGCCCTAGACACTGATAAGCAGCCATGCGGAGAGGCTGCCCCACTGCAGGGCAGGGGGCTGCGGAACTGGGCCAGGCTCCTCCGTGGAATTCCAGGTTACAAGTGGACTGTTTCTAAGAGCATCTGGTCTAGGCCTCTTACTTGAGCTAGAACAGAGGTCCTAGTCTCTTTACAGCCTTTGCCTATTTTCATCTTTCACCTTATGGGCCTCCTGTTTTAAAAGATTCTGTCTGCCAACAGACTGTATTTATTATTCATCAAGAAACAGAGTATGCAGTGAATAGCAGTAAAAAGTGAAAAAAGTGTAGTAGATGAGAAGATTGATATTTTCCTTGGTTTCTGTGATGTGATAGCGGATGAAGGAATGGCTCTTCCTGTTTGGCAGCCAGGGCCACCAGCTCAAGGTTCTTTGTTTGCTGCTATTAGCCCCCTGGAGGGCCCTGTGGGGAGCCCAGGGCTCAGAGGAGGCTGCTGGTGGGTTGCCCAGGCTTCTGCATGGCTTCCCCTTCCTCACTGCCATGTTGGGATAGAACTCACTGAGAGTTGGGGGTGGGGAGGACCCAAGGGCTGAGGGTGCAGGGAAAGGGGAAAGGAGGTCTCAGAATGGGGAATGAAATCTCCGATTGTCCAGTATTTGGGATGAAGAGCCCTGGGTATTTTATTTTTTAAATACTTCCAGTGCCCAGTGAATTAAATATCTGTTCCTGGACCCCTATTATCTTTCTTTCATAACAGAGTTGGGACCTGGTGCAACAAACACAAAACTACCTGAAACTGCTGCTTTCCATAATTAACAGTGATGGTGAGTCTTCACTGCCTGAGCTCTC
>PVKM010000129.1:69774-110911 GCA_004027735.1 Carollia perspicillata | reverse complement strand
CAAGAACAGAGCCAGGTGCCTAACAAATATCACAAAGAATCTCTTCTCATTAGCTTCATGGCCGGCAACCATCCTGGACTTGTTTCCTGCCGTCTAAACTCCCCCAGAAGAGACAGACTGCCTCTGTCCCAGAGCTCATGCTCATAGGCCCATCTCTGAACTAGTCACTGTGGCCAGGTTTGAAAAAAGTCACATTCCTGTCCCTGGAGCTAGGCGGTGATTCTCTTGTGCAGCACTGCCCCTCAGGGGGCTTCTGGAGCGTTGGTGTTGTGTGAACTAGGGAAGGCCTACCTATATTTGGTGGGTGTCAGCCAGAGACCCTAAATGTTCTTGGGACAGCCCTGTACAGTGAATTGGCTTCCCCTAAAATACCTGTAGTGCCCTCCCTGAGAAATGCTGGGCAGTGACATACAGGTCAGCCCCACCTACGTGACTTGGGCAGAGTGGACTATCCAAGTATCACTGCTTCCCTAAAAGTACCCTGTGGCCAGAAGAAAGAGGTGCTACAGACAGACAGGTGCCCACCACCCACCCCTTTCTGGGACCAGATTGGAGAAGAACTTGGGGAAGCCTACCAGGAAGCCTACCAGGAAGAGGGAGACTAGGGGTGGGCTGGCTGTCACACCAGGCCAGGGGGGTGGCACATTTCCTTCTCATCAGCCTGTGTTTGCTTCTCTTCTGGGTTCCTGAGTAGACGACAGCGGGCTGCTAGTACACTGTATCTCAGGCTGGGATCGGACCCCCCTCTTCATCTCTCTTCTGCGCCTTTCCTTGTGGGCTGTGAGTACGGATGGGCTGGGTGGGCGGTCAAGGAGCATTCAGAGGCCCATACCCAGATATACCCTTCAAGAGCATTAGAAAGTAGATAGCCCTGGGGAGTAGAGATTTGGAGTGAGGTGGTGTGTTTAACCCTGTTTCTGGGGGTTGTTGGGCAGCCTCACCACTGGGTTTGTAGCTGTGGGTCAGCTCCTGGAACGAGGAGGGGGCTTTGTCTTGGGGAGGCATCTTCCTGATCTTGGCACGTCTTCCCCGTCCCTTCCAGGATGGGCTCATCCACACGTCCCTGAAGCCTACTGAGATCCTCTACCTAACAGTGGCCTATGATTGGTTCCTCTTTGGGTAAGCCTTTGGGAAACGTCAGGTTTGGGGCAGGGGCAGTGCCATGAGAACGATGTTTCTGTGTGGACATGTGTCAAGTGGCTTCTGGGACAGGGTCTGAGGTCCCTGCGACTTGGGACTCCCTTTGCCTTCCTATCTCGGCACTGCTCTCTGTGACCTCCTTGCCTTTTTGTTGCAGGCACATGTTGGTAGATCGGCTCAGCAAAGGAGAGGAGGTGGGTACCGCTCACAGTCTGCGAGCACGTGCCAGGGCTCCCAAAGCTTGGGTTATTTTACCCACAAGAGGGAGAAGATGACAGTCAGTTCCATGGCCACAGTTCCCTCCCTGGTGTGCGCTGGGGTTAGGCAGCATGGCAGGAAAAGCACTAGCACCACAGCCCTGTTCTGAGCCTGGGCTCCTTTCCTGCCCTGTGAGGATAACGCTGCGCACACACTACCTGTGACCTTCCTGTGTCGCTCCTTTTCCCCTTTTGCTGCCGTCCTTCTTACAGCTACCTTGTTTTCTCCACTCAGCTCTGGAACCAATTTACAAGTCCTCTTCTGTCCCCCTCTTCCTTACAGCTAAAACCTAGATGCTCTTCCCCGCCCTCTCTACTCTAATCACGCCCACTCGGCACCTTTTAAGCCCCAGTTTTAAGCCCCAGGGCTGTCCGTGTAAGCGGGGGTCCTGCCCTGTTCTCAGCGCCAGCCCAGCCCCAGACCAGACAGGGCCAGCTGGCCTCCAGGGTCTCCTTCCTGTCTGCTCTGACCTCTCCACACCCATCCTTTTTGCTGTTTTTCTCAGTCTTTGCCTCTTTAGTATCCTTGTTTTCCCTAAACACAGACATAGAGTCAGACCTGAGTTTGAATCCAAATTGTTCCACATACTACCTGTGTGACCTTGCGGTGATGTGATTAACCTTGAGGCTCCTGCTGTCCGTCCTCCTGCCTCACAAAGAGAATGTGTCCACATGCCCAGCATGGGAGCCACCACACGGTCTTAGCTCTTTTCTTCTGCCTTTCTGCACCCCCCCCCCTTATCTTCCTGAAACATCTTTCTCACTCTCCTGAGGCTGCCTTCTTTTCCAGGCATCTTATCTTATGCCTCCTTTTGTCCCTCCCTCATAGCTCTCCTTGCCCCTTCCAAATCTTTCCAGCACTTACTGCATCTGCCAGAGCTGCAGAGCTCATAAGCCAGTTCCTCAGAGGCCTCCGTGAACTCTGTTAGAAACATCGACTTTGGCACTGTAATCTGCACGTAAAGCCCCTTTGCAGTCACTCATTTTGACACTCACTGGCTCTCTAGGACATCCCGTCCTCCATACCAAGTCCCCCTCCCCCAATGCAGGTCAGATGCTGCCTTCAGAGACTCTGCAGAAGATGAGGCTTAGCCCAGTGGTGTCTGAATTTAAACTCTGGCCTTCTCTCCTCATATGCAAGAGGCTCCTCAGCTGAGAGGGTTGGTTTTCGGGGTATGGGCTTTTCTCTTACCTCCATCGGACACTCCAGACACACTGACTGATGCTTTATGCTGCAGCAGGCCCGCCGGGTGAGGAGCCCCTATGGCCTGGGACCTCCTCTTCATCTGGTGTGGGGGGATGAGAGGAGACAGTAGGTGGGGATGGAGGATGATAGAGGGCTGAGGGGAGGGGGCGGCTGTGAAAGATGCACGACAGCATTTCATATGTAACCACTGGCATGTTTCTGCTGTTTTTATAACTCATAACCCTTGCTGGGGGTTCCTGGGAGGTTGGGGTACAAGGAGCTTCATTTGTCTAGTAGATCGCGCAGTGGGGGCAGTCGTGCTGGGGTAGCTGCTGGCGTGTTTGTGACAACCAGCCCATCTCTGTTGGCTGGGGGCTAACTCAAAGGTGAGCCCATGCGCCTGGGTCCCTGAAGGTCGTGGCTCAACCCTGGCCAGCCCCCTCTGACTGAGGCCTCCCCTCTGTTCTTCCCCACCCCATTCCCACGCTTCTGGCCCGGCCCATTATTAACCTTACCCATGATCATTTCAAGAAGCCTTTGTCTGCTGTGCGGCACCCAGGGAAAACATGCTCCACAGGTCCAACTTGTATATTTGGCAAATTAAACTTGATGTTATCATTTAAAAAAAGCCATCGATGTTTTAAAAAATGGAAACAAAAAAACTGAGGCCTAGTAAATAGTACTCTGTTCCCCTTCCTTGTCTTTGAGGTTCATAGCACATTAGCATATTAAAGACTAAAAAGGTTTTGGTGAAAACACCTGTTTAATTTTATGTAACACATTTTCATACTGACCTGACTCTCTCTCTTTTTTTTTTTTTTTTAAGGGAATCATGGGGCTCTGGGATACCATGAGGGGTTCATGTACCATACCTTTAAGAATCACTGGGGAGTCTTAAAAACTGCAATGGCTGTGTCTTTTGTGCATTTAAAGGGGGTCCATCTGATTAGGGCAGTGGCTGGAAGGGAGAGGGGTGGTGGGGATGTGGCTGGAGGTCATGAGCCGCCTCCTGCCTGTGCCCACCTCAGACGTAGGCCTGCCTGTCATAGCTCCTGAGCGGAGCAGGGGCCAGACCCTGGCTGCCCCTCCCCGCTGCTTCTCCTGAGCCACTATTTCTGGGCATCTCCCCCCACAGAACCTTCACCCCTTTCCCTTTCCTTGTGTTCCTCAATTGGTGTTCATGTAACCACTCTGCCTCCAGATGGTCTCCCCCAGCTGGCCTCCTTCGTTCGCCCCTCTCCCTGGGGCTCTTAGGAGAGGCCGAGAGGAGAAAATGCTGTGGTCTTCGTCCTTTTCAGTAGCTTGAGATCACGCATGTTATATTTGAAGAGTTTGGAAAATCCCTGGCTTACCTTCTTGTATTCCCAGGAAAGAAACATGATCCCTTCCTTCCTTGTCTCAGCCAAGTGCACTTCTCTGGCCTGCCAAGCCCTCTCTACCGCACATACCATTTATAGACCGGATTATCCAGCAGGGTCCCCAGAACAGGGCTGCTGTCCTGCAGGGGGTCGACCCAGGTGGCTCCCTGCCCTCTCCTGGGCATTCTGCCACCTAGATTCTTCTCTCTGGAGAAGACTGTCTTTTCACGTGTGCCGCTCTTTTCTTTGTTCAGATTTTCTTCTTCTGCTTCAATTTTTTGAAGCATATCATCTCTGAGGAGTTCTCTTCTCTGAAGACACAGAGGTAAGGAGAAGCCTGCTCTCCACTAGTGCCAAGGCACTCTCAGAAGGGCCACTCTGTGGCAGGTGGGGCCTTCTTTGCCATCTTATCCCTGCCCTGCTCCCCTGCATGCCTGCATGCTGGCCTGCCTTCCATGTCCTCCCTCTGAGGCCAGGGCAGGGGTCCCCGGTGAAGGCTAGTGAGTAAAAAGGCTCTTCTGCCTGTGAGGCAGGCTGGGATCCACCTGCAGTCATACTGTCAGAGAGGTTTCGGGACAGATGAGTGGTCTTTGATAGCCAGGAAAGCAGGGCTCTGTGCTGTGCTGTGGGAAAGCCAGCCCAAGGACAGGAGGACTCGTAGCTCCTCACAGCCCAGTGAAAGCAGCCAGTTCTCCTGCCTGGGTGGAGCGTTGCCCTCCCTGGGCTTCTGTAAGTTGTGTCTGCACCACTGCAGCCTGTCACCACAGAGCAGAGTCTGCTCCCAGACTGGGAAATGCAGGAGTCTTGCTTGGCAGTTGCCTAAGGACTCCTGTGAGAGTTGGTGTCTTTTCTGAGTTCCCTTGCCTTCCAAATTCAAGTTCCTGGTGTGTTTGGCCAGACTTGACCTCCAAGGGGCCAAGCTGACAGGAAAGAGACAGGCTCTGCTGATCTCCCAGAAGTGGGTCTGGGATTTTGCAATACTCTAAGGTAGGACCTTATGTCCATGAGTTGCCAGTGAGTTAAAGCTTCTTTCCCAGGTGAGCAGTGTGGGGATGCAGGGTTAAAGAAGACCCTGGCCCAGTCTGGCATTCACCATTCTGGGTTCTGTTTACAGGAGGAAGAGTTTGCCAGCCAGGGATGCAGGCTTCACCTTGGAAGATATCTGCATGCTAAGTGAGTCACAGGTCCCAGCAGATTTCCCTTCCTCTGTTCCTCTTTCTGACTATAGACCACACAGGATTTGTTTTTTTCTAGAAGCTTCTTTCTCCTGTTGTATGGTATGGAAGAGGTGGGGTACCAGTAGTGGGAGAAGATAATGTGCTGAACAGATGGCCTTGGCCTCTTTCAGGACGAAAGGACCGTGGCAGCACCACCAGCCTTGGCAGCGACTTCTCTCTGGTCATGGAGAGCTCCCCAGGAGCCACTGGGAACTTTACCTATGAGGCCGTGGAGCTGGTCACTGCAGGAGCACAGACTCAAGCAGCTTGGTGAGGGGCCAGGCTGGAACTAAGCTTGCTCACAGCTGTGGCCCAGGTCACCAGCTCCAGGGAGTCCCAGGAACAAAGGGGCCTCCGACAGTAGGCTGAGAGCACAGCTCTGTGCCCTGCTGTCTCTTCTGGGCCTTGGAGGCCAGCCATCTGGTTGGTGAGGGGCACTGCCTGTGGTGGCCCAGGAGCATGAAGGGCTGGGGCTGCCTGTGAAATCACGGAAGAAGCGACAGGGCTGGGTGAGGGAAAGCTAAATGCTAAAGGGACTCCCTGGGGGAGCTCCCTTGTGTTATTTGACTGGGAAGTGGGGGGACGGTTTAGAAAGAAGAAAAGAAGAAGTAGTGAGTACAAAGTGGTGATTGGGAATTGGGGACTTGGTTGAGTCAACTCCTTTGAAATCAGATGAAATCTGAGAACCTGATGACTTTCTTCCTAGAAAATGGCTCAAGATTTTGTATAAGATTTGGAGGGAGGGACAGTTACTGAACTGTTAGTTAAAGATCTGTTTTCTAGCATGTGCTCTGAGGCCAGTAGGTATTCTTTGGATGCCACAGCCCTTCCATGAAGACCCAGCTCTTGCTGCCCATGGCCGAGTCTAAGGGAGTATTGATGTATGCCCACTCCCATATGGTATTTTCCTGCTGGAAGTAAACACTGGACCCTGAGATTTGGTAAAAGTAGGGCTCGCATGGGGCAGCCCCTTGGCCAACAGTCCTCCTCTTTCCACTGCAGGAGGAAAAGCCACTCATCCTCTCCACAGAGTGTGCTCTGCAATCGGCCACAGCCCTCGGAGGACCGCCTGCCTTCCCATCAGGGGCTGGTAGAAGCCAAGTCTTCCAGCTCCTCCTCCTCGAACCATTCTGACAACTTTTTCAGGATAGGTAGCAGTCCCCTGGAGGTGCCCAAAGCCAGGTGAGGAGCTCCAAAGCCTCTAATGTTGGAGGTAGCTCTCCCTCCCTCCCCTTAATAAGGCTGGAAAGTGGGGTTCCAGCACTTGAGATGGTACCTCGGGTGCTGTCTTAGGACAGGGTTCCTGGCATATGGCCTGGTGCTCAGTGTACCCAGGAGGCCACAGGGAAGCGACACACTTGCAGGCCAACGTGCTATTTAGAGGGTGGGTTAATGTTTGGGTGCAGAGCACCAGGTGGTTCACAGAGTGCTTTAGAACTTCCCGGAGCCCTGGCAGGTGGGCAATTCAGACGGTGTGGTGGTTGTGATGTGAATTGGGGCTGCCTTCACCTATCAACTTTGGCAGGTCTCAGTCCACCACCCCACCCCCTTCCCTGTGGACCTCACATTCTCGTTAAGGAGATGAATCTAGATCCTTCGAGTCCCTTCAGGCACTCACATTCTGTGTCTCAATTGGTGGAGCAGTGAGAAGAACAGATAATAGGGAGCTAGGCTAGATGTTCATGGCTGGGGCAAACCTCAGGAGACTCTGCATGCCGGGAATGGGAACAGCTCAGCCATGACGGACAGGTGTGGCTGGAGTTGCTGCAGGAATGATGTTCCCTAGTTGAGATTGAAGCTGAGCGCGCCCAGGGGCTTAGGTTGGAGGGATGGTCTGGCACTTGGGGAAAGCATTTCTGAGCTGAACCCATACCACTTTTTCCATGTCATACTCCAAGGGAAAGAATTCTGTGAATTGCTTTGGTTTCTAAAGCCTTGAGAATGTCTGGTCCTTCTGGAGAGAACAAAGCAATGCGGGACTTAAGAAGTTCTTAATAAATTCTAGGGAGAAATGAGCGTTTAGCAGAAAAAGCATGAGCGTTGAAGTGCAGTCTGGATTTGAGCCCAGCTCTGCCAGAGTTTCAGGCCTTCAATGTAATGAGCCTGTACCAAGGAGGAAACAAGGAGGCCCAAGGTCACAAGCATATTAAGCAAGGACAAATTTGAAATTTCTGGAACTCTTCCCCTCATTGCCATCCTCTGATTTTTCTCTGTGGACAAAAGCAGGCAATGGAGGAAGATGGGGAAGAGCGTCCTCCCTACGTAGACAGAGCAGATCAGTTGTAGAGCTCCAGACTGCACTGTCCAGATGGGCCTTACACACTCACCTCCGAAGGGGAGCCCTTCAACTTGGAGCACTAACATGTCTGCCAGTGCTGTAGTGAGTCTGTCCAATGGAGACCACAACCCCTCTGACCCCACAGGAGGTTTTTTGGGGACCGGAGCGGCTGAGCAGAGACCATGCGAGGCAGCAAGTTCACATGCCTGTGCTCATTCCCCTCTGTGGGCCCACTGCCGTGCCACCTTTGCGTGCTCAGCTTTCCCGAGGCAGGTCCAGGGTTGCTGCAGCACTCTTGTGACCCTCCCCTTTCTGGGCTGGAGCTCGTGCTCATCATCTCTGTCTCCTTTTCTGCCTGTGCAGCATGGTTGGACACTTGGGAAGGGAACCAGAAGATTCCTCTTGGCTTCTGCGGCCCTGCCCTGGTGATAACTATCCAGCTGCCGGGGGTTCCCCTGCTGAGGCAGCAGTCCATCACCTCTTCCCACACCCCAGCTATTTATTATTCCTGACTTCCCGCCCAAAGAGCATACTATCAGTCTTGTGCTAGTTTCCCTGAGCCTTACCAGTGGTTCTCCACTTGACTGTGCAGCTCAGACTCCTAGGGCTAGTCCATGATAGCAGCTAAGGCACCTCCCTCAGAGCCTGAGCAGTTGGGGTATCCTCTGATTCCTCAGCCCTTTGGTCCAGGCAGGGCCTAATTGAGGCTGGGACAACTGGTCCAAAGTAGGACACAAAGCCGTGGAAAGGCGTGAGGTGGGCTACTGTGAGGTGTTTGATGACTCTGCTGGGTTATTCTGGGAATGCCCACTTGGAGCCTGGCTGGGCTGGCCAGGAAGCAAGGTTCTGGATTGGATGCCTATTTGCCAGAGGTTTTGAAAGACTAGATTATTCAGGTTTGGAGCATTCTAATTATGTATTTCTATTAACATTAAAATTAATTTAGTCTCTTTTATCTTAAAGTGCCTGAGGGATCCTGTCTTTAGCTTCCCTGCCTCTCTTAGGTAACAGTAGCCAATCAGCTTTTTAGTGCAGTAGGGGGTACTGTATGGAAGGAAACCCTTTGGTAAAGCTATCTGTGACAGCCAAAATTCCTCTCACAGTGTGAATTCCCTGGGTTTCATGTGCTCCAAATTCCCAAATTCTCTTTTAAGGCAGGGCTTCCCTATAAAAGCAATCAGTAAAGCTTTGTTCAAAGTGAAGAGGTAGGTATTAGGTTGGGAAGACACTTCTGTGGGGGTACTGCTTCTTACCCAGCCCTAACTCATACCCCTCACCAGAGAGACTGGTGGCCTTTTTACGTTGTCAACTGCCACGACAGCAGATTCTGGCTGAGCTTCATTTTTGGACCATTGTTAAATCTCTCATCAGCTATAGGGCTGGGGGCTGAGGAGAGTGAGGACCAGTGCTCTGAGCTCATGCCTCCCCAAGTCACAGTTAGTAAGTAGCCCAGCTCCAGTCATGTGGCCTTGGTCTCTGGTCCAGAGTCAGACATCCTTAGGGGTCAGAGGTTGCTAGCACAGTACTGTCCAGGCTTGAGGGGGAATGGTGCCATCCCTGAGTCCAGCATGAAGCTGAGCTCCCTGAAAAGCCAATGAACTTGGCTGAGGGTCACTTAGCAACCTGGTTAAATAGCTGAGTAGCAACATAGGAACCAATTCTGCTGCCCAGGCAGCTGCTCTTCCTCGATCCTCCACCACCTACTACTGCCTGCTCATCATAAGCAGTGAGCTCTGTCCCAGGCTGTGTTTGATGAAGTGGAGAAACCAGATTGCTTTCTGCAGTGCATGGGTTCCTGTCCCATGTATGATGTGTTCTCGCATGGGGCCAGGGCTCCGGACCAGCAGTGAATGTAAGAAGCCTAAAGGCATTGCAAGCTTAAGACCTGAGAAGAAAATTTGGAGCCCCCCAAAACACCTCTCCTGGGACTTGTGCAGAAACACAGAACCCCCTGGTTGAGTCACACAGGCACACTTGTGCCTGTGGTTAAAGGCTGGACTGGGAAAAGGTGGTGTGTGTTTTTCAAATATGTAAGAAAGCCCATTCTAGCCATCTCTGAAGTCAGTTGCTCTGTGAATTCAGGCCCTTGTTGAACTGAAGGATTCTTCCCTTAACGCCCCATTCTGGACATATTCACTCAGGCAGAGGCTGTGAGATCATCTTCTGGGGGCTTGGAGGTTGATGAGGGTCAGGTGTGTAGATTAGGAGACAGCTAGTCCCCTCAAGTCTAGAATTCTGGGTCTTGGCTTAAAGAGTCATTCCCAGCATGACCTCAGACTTGACATTTGATAGTTGAAACAGTAAAGGAAAATATTGGTTCACGTGGAGAGATCCAATGGAAAGGGCAGCCTTTGGTTCTTTTCCCTTGCCTCCTACATGCCATCTTTTGTCTTCCGTCCACCTTCCCTAATGGTGGCCGGTCTCTCCTGGGACACTCTGCCTCCTTTCTCACATGCAGAGATCACATGGAAACCTCTTTTCCAACCATAGATTAGAAGCTCTGTGCTTTATTGCAGTTGGAAGGTATGTGTCCATCAATGAACCAACCCCTGAGGCCGCTACCACCCCTTATCAGGAAGAAAGATCAGGGCTAACACGGCCTTTGGTCAGACCCCAGTTTCACTCCCAGTTTTTCCACTTCTAGTTTTTTGACGTGGAAAAATCACATCCCTTCTGTGCTCAGGTTCTTTTGTTTATTTATTTGCCAGGTCTTAGTTTATATGCCTGGTTTATATGGATTCAGAGGGGAATGGGGAGTTTTACTTAAGTGAATTTTAGAACTAAATGAAAATTTAGACATTGCCAAACCTTGGCCTATTTTGATGGGTGTGGTTTTTTAAATTTATTTATTTATTTATTTATTTATTTATTTTTAATGTATTTTCTTGATTATGCTATTATGGTTGTCCCACTTTTTTTCTCCCCTTTATTCCCTTCCACCCTGCACCTCTCCTCCCACCAGCATTCCCCCACTTAGTTCATGTCCATGGTCATACATATAAGTTCTTTGGCTTCTCGATTTCTTATACTATTCTTAACCTCCTCCTGTCTATTTTGTATCTATCAATTGCACTTCTTATTCCCTGTACATTTCCCCCCACTCCTCCCCCTGCCCATTCCCATTGATAACCCTCAATGTGATATCCAGTTCTGTGAATCTATTCCTGTTCTAGTTGTTCGCTTAGTTTGTTTTTGTTTTAGGTTTGGTTGTTAATAATTGTGAGTTTGCTGTCATTTTCTGTACATGTTTTTTATCTTCTTTTTCTTAGAGAAGTCCCTTTAACATGTCATATAATAAGGGCTTGGTGATGATGAATTCCTTTAACTTGACCTTATCTGGGAAGCACTTTGTCTGCCCTTCCAGTCTAAATGATAGCTTTGCTGGATAGAGTAATATTGGATGTAGGTCCTTGCTTTTCCTGACTTCAAATACTTCCTTCCAGCCCCTTCTGCCTGCAAGGTTTCTTTTGAGAAATCAGCTGACATTCTGATGGGGACTCCTTTGTAAGAAACTGTCTCCTTTTTCTCTTGCTGCTTTTAAGATTCTCTCCTTATCTTTAATCTTGGCTAATGTAATTACGATTTTTTTAGAGAATATTTATTTATTTTTAGAGAGAGGGAAAGGAAGGGAGAAAGAGAGGGACAGAAACATCATTGTGTGGTTGCCTCTCACACACCCCCTGCTGGGGACCTGGCCCACAACCCAGGCATGTGTCCTGGCTGGGAATCAAACCAGCGACACTTGGTTTGCAGGCCGCCACTCAATCCACTGAGCCACACCAGCCAGGGCCTATTTTAATGTGTTTTTGATGGGCAGGATTCTAAATGCATTACAATACTGTCTCTTTTTGTTTTGTGGGGGGTTTTTTTGTTTGTTTTTGTTTAAACATCAATTTGTTGTTCTGTTTACTTATGCATTCATTGGTTGTTTCTTGTATGTGCCCTGCTGGGAATCAAACCCACACCTTTGGCTTACTGGGATGATGCTCTAACCAACTGACCTACCAGGCCAGGGCTATTTTTTAATTTTAACAATTTTCAATTTTTTTAATCACAGTTAACATACAGTATTATATTAGTTTCAGGTGTACAACCCGGTGATTGATTATACATTTATGTAACTTATAGCGTGACCACCCTGGTAAATCTAGTACCCATCTAACATCATACTTAATTATCACAGCATTATTGACTGCGTTCCCTGTGCTGTCCTTTACATCCCCATGACTATTCTGTAACCGCTAGTTTGTACTTCTCAATTCCTTTACCTTTTTCACCAATCTCCCCCACTCCCAGCTCCCCTCCCATCTGGCAACCATCAAAATGTTTCCTATATCTATGAGTCTATTTCTGGCCTGCGTGCTCCATTTTTTTTCTTTTTAGATTCCACATACAAGTGAAATCTTATGGCACTTGTCTTTCTCTGTCTGACTTACTTCATTCAGCACGATACCCTCTAAATCTATCCATGTCATTGCTGATGGCTACATTTTATATTTTTTTTTATGGCTGAGTGATATTTCATTGTATATAAGTACCATTTTTTATCCATTCATTTATTGATGGACACAAGTTGTTTCCATATCTTAGCTATTATAAATAATGCTGTAATGAATATATGGATACATATATCTTTTCAATGTAGTGTTTTGAGTTTCTTTGGATAAATACCCAGAAATGGAATTGCTGGGTTCTTCTTTGTCTTGTTATGGCCTTTGTTTTAAAATTTATTTTGTCTGGAGAAATAGAGGCATGGATACATGGAACAGACTGACAACTGTCAGAAGGAAGGGAGTTGGGGGGGATGGATGAAAGAAGCTGAAAGGGATTAAGCAAAAAAAAAAATATATATATATATATATATATCATACAGAACAGTGGGGTGATAGCCAGAGGGTAGGTGGAGGTGGGGAAATGGGGAAGGAAAGACTTGGCTTGGGGTGGTAGGCGCACGACACTGTGTGTAGGTGATGTTTTCTTGAGCTCTATGCTTAAACCTGTATGGTTTTGCAGACCAGTGTCACCCCAATAAATTTGATTGAAAAAAAAATTGATTCAGACTTTAAAAAAGTCTATTGTCTGATATAAGTATTGCTTCCCCAGCTTTTTCTTTGTTTCCATTTCCATGAAATATTTTTTTCCATCCCTTTACTTTCAGTCTGTGTGTGTCCTTTGATCTGAGGTGAGTCTGTTATAGACAGAATGTATAAGGGAATTGTTTTGTTATGCATTCAGCCACTGTATGTCTTTTGATTGGATTATTTAGTCTATTTTCCATTTAAAATAATTGTTGATATTTTTTATTGCCATTTTATTACTCATGTTTTTTAATCTTTTTTTTTTTCTTTTTCTTAAAGAAGACCCTTTAGCATTCCTTGTAGTAGTGGTTTTGTGGTGATGAATTCCTTCAGCTTTTTCTTGCCTGGGAAACTCTTTATATATCCTTTGATTCTAAATGATAGCTTTGCTGATAGGGTAATTTTAGTTGTAGGTCCTTGCTTTTCATCACTTTGAATATTTCACGCCAGTCCCTTCTGGCTTGCAAAATTTCTATTGAGAAGTCATCTGACAGTCTTCTAGGAGCTCCCTTATAGGTAACTGTTTTTCTTTTGCTTCTTTTAAGATTCTATCTTTGTCTTTAATCTGGCTTTCTAATTATTTATCTTGGTGTAGGCCTCTTTGAGTTCACCTTGTTTGGAAATCTGTGCTTCCTAGACTTATGTATCTTTTTCCTTTACCAGGTTAGGAAAGTTCTCAGTCATTATTTCTTTCCTTTTTTTAAATTTTTTTATTTTAGTTGTTGTTCAAATACAGTTTTCTGTCTTTTACTCCCATCCCAGCCCACCCCCCAAGTGCTCCCCACCTGCCTCCCCTTTCTACCCCCCCCCAAGTTTTTGTCCGTGTGTCCTTTATATTTGTTCCTGTGACCCCTTCCCCTTTTCCCCTGAAATTCCCTCCACTCTCCCCTCTGGTTACTCTCAGCCTGTTTTCTATTTCAGTGTCTTTGGTTATATTTTGCTTGCTTGTTTGTTTTGTTGTTCAGATTCCTGTTAAAGGTGAGATCATATGGTATTTGTCTTTTACCACCTGGCTTATTTCACTTAGCATAATGTTCTCCATCCAGATCCATCCATGCTGTTGCATAGGGTAGGAGCTCCTTTCTTTCTGCTGCATAGAATTCCACTGTGTATATGTACCATAGGTTTTTGATCCATTCATTTCCTAATGGGCACCTAGGTTGCTTCCAGCAGTTGGCTATTGTAAATTGTGCTGCTATGAACATTGGGGTGCATAGGTTTTTTGGATTGGTGTTTCTGGGTTCTTAGGGTATAATCCTAGCAGTGGAATTGCCAGGTCAAAAGGCATGTTCATTTTTAGTTTTCTGATAAAATTCCATACTGTTTTCCATAGTGGTTGTACCAGTCTGCAATCCCATCAACAGTGTACTAGGGTCCCCTTTTCTCCACAACCTCTCCAACACTTGTTGTTTGTTGCTTTGTTTATGATGGCCATTCCCACCGGTGTGAAGTGGTATCTCATTGTAGTTTTAATTTGCATCTCTCTGACAGCTACCAATATTGAGCATCTTTTCATGTGTTTCTGGATCCTCTGTATGTCCTCTTTGGAGAAATATCTATTCAAGTCCTTTGACCATTTTTTAATTGGATTGCTTCAGTCATTATTTCTTCACATAGGTTCTCAATTTCCTGTGTGCTCTGTCTTCTCCTTCCGGCACCCTGAAGATGTGAATTTTGGCATACTTGAAGTTGTCCCAGAGACTCAAACTATCCTCATTTTTTAAAATTCTTTTTTCTTTTTGCTATTCTTAATGGATATTTTCTGCTCCCTTATCTTCCAAATTGCTGATTCAGTCCTCTGCTTCATTGCTGTATTGTTGATTCCCTGTAACATGTTCTTCATTTCAGTTACTGTATTCTTCATTTTTGACTGGTTCTTTATGTTTTCTATCTCCATTCTTGTGTTCTTTCTCTTTGTTGAAGTTCTCACTACTCTTCCAATAAGTTCATTGAGCATCTTATAAGCAGAGTTTTGAACTGTGCATCTGGTAGACTGCTTACCTCCATTTTATTGAGTTCTTTTTCTGGAGTTTTGTTCTGTTCTTTCATTGGGGGCATGTTTCTTTGTCTCTCATTTTGCTTCCCTCCCTGTATTGTTTCTGTGTATTAGATAGAGCTGCTTCATCTCCCAGTCTTGGTAGAGTGGCCTTCTGTAGTAGGTGCCCTGTAGGTCCCAGTGGCATAGTCTCCCCAGTCACCCAAGCTGAGTGCTCCAGGGGCACCTCTTGTGTGGGTTCTTCGATTTGGGTTTAAATGAGGTAATAGAGTGAAATACCTGGTACATAATAAATACTCGCCTTTCCTACAAATGTTCAGTAAACCGTAGCTGTGGTTGAGGACCTATCCTTATCAGTCACATATCTGAGGGCAGTGGGCCATATCAGGGCACTGGGCAGGTGAAAGATCAGGCCAGATCTGTTTCTTTTTGTTTTCACCAGTGTGGTGGGGCCAATTCTGCTTGGATGGGTATTCTTCTACCTCCTTCCAAAGAGGACTATCTAAAGACATCTTCCTGAGTTGGCCCACAGCGGGTATCTGGCTGGAGGTAGAGGGAAGGTGGAGGCTGCACCCTCTTGGGTACTGTGAAGAGGGCCTAAGCTGTATCCATCTAAGGGTGAAATGTTGCCAAGAAGCCAACCTCCTGGGCCTTCTGAGCCACAGGGATGTGAACAGATGACCTTAGAAGAAACATTGGCTCCAGTTCTGCAATTTGAAGGCAGCTCCGTCTCTGGTTCCCTAGCCTGGATACGAGAGGAGGTGGAGCTCAGTCATCTCTCTGTTTTTTGCTGCTCTGTTTGCACTCGAGCTAAGGGTATGAGGTAAAGAGTATGAGGTCTTGTTAAAGATAGTTGAGTTACACATGTATTAAGACTTTATTTTTCTTCCTCTTTCCCTCATTACCTTTCTTTCTTTACCTTTAGTGAAAGGTTTTCCTTTCACTAGGCAGGTGGAAGTACTCCCTTCTGGTGACTATTTCCTGTCATCTTCAGGTATCCTATATAGCCCACTAGTCCAAACTGGCACTTAGGAGCACTTCTCTGCTTAGCACAGTCCCTTGCTCTCAAACCCAGGAGCTGAATGGTTGCCTTGCAACCCTTTCTTTGACAAAAGCCTCAAGTAAAAAGACTCATTTAAAGCCTATATGCTCACTCTTGAAAAAGATGCAAAGTATAGCTGCTTGCTGAGATGGCTTCTTACCCCCTGGGATCGTGTCCCCTGATGCTATCTGTGCTGCCTGCTCCATCTCACAGCTGTCCCCTGACTGCTCCAGGTGCGGTTCTTGCCTGGTGGTGCTACCTGCTGGGCACAGGGGAAGTAAAGGGAAGTGACTAGCCTAGGAAACCAGGAATCCTTGCAGGGAACCTCTCTAACCACTTTCCATTTGTCTACTATTTTCCCATTAGCGATGTGAGTGTCTGGTAGCCCTGGGGGAATAAGGTTGGGGTGTAAGAAACCCCCATGGTCCTTGCCCCAGGACTGCCTCATTCTGCCCCACCTCTTCTACTCAGTATTGGCTCTGGTGTTTAGGAATTGTTTTCCCACAAACCACTAAAACTGGGAAAGAAACTACCCTAAAGTTTAAACAGTAGATGAGGTTTGTGGAGCCAGGCTGACCTCAGTGGGGTGGTGCTGACTGAAGGCCCCGGCATGACCTGGAGGAAGTACGGGGCAGGTGCCAGACTATGGCATATGGCTTGCCCTCACCTGTCTCTGATTTACAGACTGCATGGGCCCTACTAAGTTTCTCCATCTAGAAACAAGGCCTCCCTGCTTTCTTGGGCACTAGGGGCCTCTACCAAGTAGCAGACCATGTCCTGTTCTCATCTCTAATGCTGCTGTCACACACCTTCCGGAGTTTAGCAGGAGTGATGAATGTGGCAAATCTCTGTGTTACAGGAGGTTCTGATTCATGGTGGCTTTAACGTAGAAAGCCATCTGTTTTTTCTTGTCTCAAGGTGGTTCCATTGTAGGACAAATCTGTAATCAAACTTGACTTTAAAAATCTCTTATACTCACTAGCTGTGGTGCCTTGGGCAAGTATCTTCACCTGTCCGGGCTGCCATTTCCCTGTCTCTAAAGTGAAGCGGTTAAGGGTCAGTAGAGAGGCAGTGCCTGACTAGAGCTGCATTCAGGTGGCAGCTGCTTGAGGATAAGATCAGCCTGGTGTGACTGGTGTGGGGGACTGTTGCCTCAGACTGGGAGCCCTTCACGTCAGCCAGCGGGGTGGGTTGAGGTCAGTGAATGTTTTTCTCTGTCTCCCACCTGCTATACCACTATTCATACTTCTGCTCTGTTTTTGGGTCCCTGCAGGAGCACCTTCTGCTGTTCTTGAAATAAAGGATAAAGGGTCAAGCATCAAAGGCGATGTATCTCTGGGGGCTGGGATATGGGGTAGCTGATGGAAGGGCTTTTGTTTGATGGTTCCCTATCGCCTCCCCTCCTCTTGTACCCCTACTGGCTGGGCTACTGCCCTGAGATGGCAGAGCAGGGTTGGCTCTGAGTGGGAAGGAGGTGGCAGCAGTAGATTCCCAATGCAACTTTCCTTTCCCTGCACCCCACAAACTTCCATCTGAAAAGGCCTGATGAAGCTGTCAAGTTGCCTGCCTGATTCATCCCTTTCCTCTGGGCATAGCCAATGAGTTTGCTGGGTGTGCTTGTGAATGCAAACTAGAGCTCCTAGAAGGTGCTGCAGAGTGGGCTAGGGCTCCCAGCACCTCTCAATCTAGGTCACCACCCTCCACTGTTCCTAGAGGCTTGTTCTCCTACCTCTCCGAAAGACTCTCAGCAATCCTTGGGGTCTGTGTTGCCCTCCCTACCAGGCTGCATGCTGGGAAGTGTGAGGTGATCCTGCCTCCCTGGATCCTGGGACATCCAGCCTTGCTCGCCTCCTTTTGGTGCTGTTGAGATTGTACTTGCTCTGTCAGTCCTGATCCTGGGCTTTGGTTGCTGGCTCATCTCTTGTCACCGTGCTTTGCTCTTGATCTTTTGCTCCTGGGAGTCTTTGCACTAAGCATGGTCCTCACAGCTGATCCTGTCTCACGGTCTGTACTCTTCTTTCTTGGTCACAACCTCTTCAGCTATCTTCGCACTTTTGGAGAAAGTGGTTGACTTTACAGATGCTCCACCAACAACCCTGTAGCCATGGCCCAGGGCCAGCATGGCCTCCCGTCCCCCGTCCCTCCACTGCTTCCCGTCAGGCATATGACTGACTGCATCATCTCCCCTCTCTCTCCTCTCTGTCCCAGATCAGTGGACCATTCCCTGCCCGGATCCTCTCTCTCCACAGACTTTGGCAGCTGGCAGATGGTAACAGGCTGTGGCAGTATTCAGGAACGGGCTGTCCTGCACACAGACTCCTCTCTCCCTTTCAGCTTCCCGGAGGAGCTCCCTAACAGTTGTCTGTAAGTGTCTTGCTTGAGAAGACAGGATGCTCCCTTGCCCATATCAAAAGCTGGTGAGCAATTACAAGTGCTGGTTAGGAAAGAGGCAACAGCCAGCCCCAGGGAGCTGGCCTGGGATCCCTGCCCACCCCAGTGTCTTAGCTAAGTACACCTCCCTGCCCATGGACCCCTGAAGTATAAAGGAGGCCGTACGGGCTGCTCAAGAAGTGCACTGGAATGTATGTTCACTCTCCCCAGCCTCCAAAACCCATCCACGGGTGTCTCGAGGCACACCCTGAGGGAAAGCTGGCTGGATTGTAACTATAGAACATTCTATTTCTGTCCAAGGCTTTGCCTAACAGGAGAATCCTTTGAAAGCAGCACAGTGGGGAAGTGAATTGAAGGTAGGTGTGTGGTGGAGACCAGAGCCAGAATGTTGCTGGGTTAGCCCTAGCACTGTGCTCCTCCCCATTAGAACCATGGGTTCCTTGCTACCCCTCTGCATTTTTGTCTTCTGCTTTTGCCTGTGGTCAGAAAAGAATCAGATGGTCATACTAAATCCCAAGCCTATAAAATCCAAGTCTCGATACTGGGCTTCCAATTCTTGTAATATATACACTTGAGTGGCTGCCTCTGTGGCAGTCCCCTGCCTCAATCCCCTGCCCCCTTCCTGCTCTGCTGCTTCTGGACACCAGTTTGGGGAGAGCCTCTGGTGGCCTGGGCAGCTTCTGCTGGCCTGCTCCTCAGCTGTGGCTGCCTGAGGGTCTTCACCTCCCAACCATGGGTGAATGAACTCAAGGAGCTGGGGATCCATCCCCACCACCAGAATCCACCTCACGCCTGCCAGTGCTGACAGGTTGGAGTCAGGTTGTCCTGGGGAGTTGAGAAGATCCCTGCTTAGGGCAGGCAGGGGCTGGACCTTGGGATTCTAGGATGGCACTCACCGGCCCTGGACCTGCAGCCGGGGAGTAGCCCAGGGACTTCAGAGGCCACTGGTGCCTGGCATAGCCTTTGTAGCCAAGCCCTTAAGAGGCTTGAACTACAGCCAGAAACAAGATCCCTATCTTAGATTTTTGAAGGATTAAAAAAGATAGTGGTCTGCACCTTTCTGTAGATACTTTCTACTTCAGCCACATTGACGTAAGTTATCTGTACAGTGAACACACATCTCTGCCCCTGCTTAACAGCACCCTGCACTTACCTGTCATTAGGTACTGCAATGGGCAACTCCAGTCCCATATCCTGTGGTTTATACCTTGAGCAGCTCTCTGAGCTCCTAGCTTAGAATTCTGGTTGGTTCTGGTGGTTCCCAAGGGAGGGCCAGGTTCTACCTGATCTCTTGGCCTCTAAGACTGCAGGGAGGGGGTGGGGTCAGGGTTGATTGCTGGTAAGATAACACAATATCTGTGTTCAGTGCTTGGACTTTGTTATCAGAGACATTTTAGTCCAAATCCTAGCTGTTTTTCTCACCATCTGTGTCTTGGGGTATCAGCCTTGATCTCTCCAAGCCCATTAGCTCCTCTCTTGAGAAAAGCTGATGGCACTATGGTAGCTCCAGCCGTCTACCCATTATCTGCTGTGTCCACAAGTGGATCACATGTCCTCTCTGGACTCCAGTTTTCTTGTCTCTAAATAGGTTGTGATTTCTCCCCTTCTGTCTCCCAGAAATGTATTCATATAGACCCTTGGGTGTTCCATCCAAATACAAACTACTAATCTGAATTTCTCCTGGTTATATGCTCTGAGAAAAAGCTGAAGATGCACACTTGGCTTCCAGCATGTGTGAAACCTAAGAAAGTAAAGAAGGTCTAGGATCATGCATCTTCCCAAATGCCAAGAGATACTTCGGAGTTGTTCGTGGTATTGCAGGAATCCAGTATCAGCTCCATTTTCTTAGTGTTGCTACGAGAGCTGTTTGACTTTCTTTCTGCCTAGAACCTCCTCCTCCTTTTTCTCTTCTCTCTCTCACACTCAAACACATACCAGTCTACTTTCCCTAGATCTGTTCTCCCCAAACTTACCCAGGACTGTCATTTATTTTTATACCTCCATCTGTTCCCCAGGCCCTAGGGTGCAAATCATTTGGGCTAGGGAATTGCGGGCATTTTTGCTGTTTCTGACAGATTCCCGGGAGGGATTATCCAGGGATTGATCTCTGGGGAAATTCTGGAGTAAGTTAGTCGGGGCTAGTTGTTGTGCTTAGGTGGATGGGAACATGAGGGTTCATCTTAATGTAGGTGTGTCACCTGTCTCCCTCCATCTGAGTCCTGACCTTCCCTTGGATCCCATGTCCCTCCCACCTCTACACTGTGTGCCTTTTAGTTCAGGAGCTGGATGTGACTGGTACCTCAGGCCTCTTCCATTAAAGAACCCTCAGGCCCTGACTGGTGTGGGTCCGTGGGTTGGGCATTGTTGTCCCACAAGCTGAAAGGTAGCTTGTTTGATTCTGGCCGGGTACCTGGGTTGGGGGCATTTGAGAGGAACTGATTGATGTTTCTCTCCCTCTCTCCCACCCTTCCCTTCTCTAAAAATAAGTAAAATCTTTAAAACAAAACAAAACAAAACAAAACCCTTCAAGGTGTCAAACAGCCTTATGTGGAATTCACTTGTTGATAAGCCTGAGTCTTCACGCACGAAGAGGGGCTTTCTGCCCTCTATCTGTGATCAGTGTCTGTAAGGGGCCAGGGAAGGAAAGGTACATGTCATCAGAAGAATACCACTGGAAAAGCCAGCACTTTACTAGCTGTTTACCTGGAACCACAGTGACTGAAGGTGTGGCTAGAACTTTGGGCATTTCCAGTGAGGACCCTGGCCTCTCTAGGGTACTGCCAAGACCTTACAAACAGGTTGCTCCAGGTCCTGGCCTCAAGAAAGTTGAGACCTTTGGTCAGCCAAAGCCTGATGCCTGGTGTTAGGGTCTCTCTCTACAGTTAGACATAAGACTTGTGCCTCAGCTTGTTCTTCCTAAGGAATGGAAGCCAACAGCTATTGGAGCAAACTCCCTCCTGCTTAGCTCTGCCCTTTCAAATTACCCAGAGATGGTGGTTTCCCATAGAAAGTTAGGCCAGTGCCCCAATAAAAGGTGCTGCTTCCGGGTAGGAACAGTAACCTGAGAACTGAGAGGAACAGTTTAAGAGGGGAACAGGGTCAAATATTTGGGGCCTGAACCATAAGGGTAGTGAGACCACAGGACAGATGTTGGTCTTGCACTGTGAAGACAGAAGGATAACATTGTGGCATGAGGGTGACATTGGATCCTGCCCCATGATAACGTATTCGTTCTTCTTTCCTCTCCACAGGCTTGCAGCCCTGAGTGAACGGGAGACTCGGCTGCAGGAGGTGCGCTCAGCCTTCTTGGCTGCATACAGCAGCACAGTGGGGCTTCGGGCAGCAGCCCCCAGTCCCTCTGGTGCCATTGGGGGCCTGCTGGAGCAATTCGTCCGTGGCGTCGGGCTCCGGGGCACCAGCAGCAGCGCCTTATGAAGCAGCCAGCCCACACAGCTTTATGCCTCTCTCTCACCTGAGCCCTGAGTGGAATCAAAGCCATGCCCAGCCAAGGGGTCCTTCAACATCAGGGGAAGTCTCCTCTCTCCCCCATCTCCACTGTGCACATGGCAGCCCCACAGCTGAGCAGGGCCAAGGACAGGGTTCTCCAACCCCTAGCTTCCTGACTGATGACCATCACGCCCCTTGTCACTGCCTCCCATCCATCCTAGTCTTTGCTAGGATTTCTGCCAACTCGGAGCTGTGTGGGGTTTCCCTGGGGCCTTCTGGAGCCGAGACTTCACAAAAGGAACCCCTTTTCCATTCTTGTTTCCTGAGGAGGAGGGGGTCACCTGCACTGAGAATAGGCAGTTTTACACATTAATAAAGAAAATCAAAGTCTTTGTAAACAGCAGCTCTCTGGCATCCTTATTGTATTGCTGTCTTTGTGAAGTTGTAAGGTTCTCATCGTCCTTCCTTGTGCTGGAAGAAGGGGTTTAGGAGGTGGACCTCAACTTCTGAGTCACAATAGTCTGTGAGGTCAGGACACATAGGCTGTTAAGGGGTGGAAACAGTTGTCCTCAGGCCTGAGTAGGCCCTAGTAAACCTAGGGAATATGTTTATCCATGCAGGTTCCTAGGGCTACCTAAAATTTAGACTTGACATTGCTGAGATCTTCATTTAGCTGGGAATGGGGTGGGGTGTGTGTGTGTTCATTTTTATCAAGTTCTGGAGGCAGCTCAGTTCTGGTACAGGCAACTGGCAGACCCTGTCTGTGGTGGAAGGACTGGCTTCTGGGGCTTTGGAGGCTCTTGGTGTGGCGAGGGTGGATGTGTGTGACCACCACTTCATCTAAAGCATAACCTAGATTGGGTTGCATCCACACAGTGTCAGCATTTCTAACACCATGAAGTCTAGGATTCAAAGACCTGGGCAAAGGCTTTACACAGTGCTGTTAATGGCTACTATTTACTGAACTCTGACTCTTAATACAAAAGAGGTCATTGGTGTGAATGCCCAGAGAAAGTAAATAATGCGAGCAAATATTTGAGAATTTACTGTGTACAATCCTCTGTGCCAAGTCCTCTGCATGGATTATTGAAGAATTTTACAACACCCCAAGTAGATGCTATGTAATTGCCTTTCTACCAATGAAAAGACTGAACCACAGAGATGTTGAGTAATTTGCCCAAGGTCACACAGCTAAGGAGAACAAATGTATAACCCTTCCCATTCAGAGACCTAGGAAGGGCGGGATTGGTGAAGGAGAGGAGCAGTTCCTAGGCGGAGTGCTCGGGTAGAGGAAAGGTCCCAATCGCTTACCAGGCGCCCCCAACCCTTCAGCACCGCGGACAGCTCCACAGGGAGCTAGGGTTTGGGCCCTGAGAAACGCACTGGAAAGATTCTCCCAAGGTGTGGGTTGGAGTTGAGGTCTGGGTAAGGTTCCTGGGCCCGAGGCTGCTCTAATGGGGCGGGGGCCACCCGCAGGGCTGGGCGGGGCTGTGTTGCCATCTGGAGTCGCTGCCGCAGGCGGCCACAGTCGAGGCGTGAGCGGCGGGAGAGAACACCGGGCTGGAGGGAGTGCAGCCGCCGCCGCGGCGGCACCTGGGCCGGCCCGCCACTGCTGCTACCCTTAGCCTTCTGCGGCTCCTGCTGCTGGACCGGCCATGTCTCTCAGCGGAACCTCTGAGCGCAGCGTCCCGGCCACCAAGATTGAAATTACCGTGTCCTGTCGGTGAGCTGGTCAACTGGAGAGGGCTCGGACACTGCCCCAGACCCAACCGGCTCCGGGGCTAGGACAGGGGCCAGACCCCGGGGGAAGAAGCATCTAGGGCTGGAAAATCGCGGATGCAGACTCCGGGTTTGGGGAGGGGGTTTCCTTGAGCAGCCCCACCCGCAAAAGAGGGCTCACTCAGCCTGCGGGTTCAAGGGATAGGTCACAGGGTTCCAGTAAGACCTGGGCCTCAGGAGGACAAAGTTCTGGGGCTAACCCTCATTCCTGGGCCCCTGGAGACAGTGTGGACACAGACGTGTCCAGTCGCAGGGTACAGTCCTCAGGTAGAGATTTCCGGCGCTGTCCAGGGTGCTAACAACGCCTCTGAATGTAGTAATGAGGAAGGAAGGTGCGATCTGAGCCCCATGTCTCCCCCGGGTG
The DNA here is from genome assembly GCA_004027735.1 of Carollia perspicillata. Taxonomy (NCBI): domain Eukaryota; kingdom Metazoa; phylum Chordata; class Mammalia; order Chiroptera; family Phyllostomidae; genus Carollia; species Carollia perspicillata. The sequence goes on along the minus strand of PVKM010000129.1, from coordinate 87,378 downwards.
CCCAACTCAGGGGAGAGCCGAGGCGGTGGGCTTCAGAATGATCCACCCTTTGTCCGTCTGTCTGTCGCTTTCTCTAGGAACCTGCTGGACCTGGACACCTTCTCCAAGTCCGACCCCAGTAGGCGGCACCAGGGCGGGGCGGGGAGGAACTTGGTGTGTGGCAGCGATTGAGGAGCGGGGAGTGGGTGCAGACTGACCTGACGTCCTTCCCTCCCCGCCCCCACTCCCTCCTGCAGTGGTGGTGCTCTACACGCAGAGCCGGGCCAGGCAGGAGTGGCGGGAGGTGAGTCGGAGAGTCCTCTTCCAGCCCAGAGCTGCCCCCGGGAATCACCTCCCCCTTTGCAGGCCCGGCTCTGACTCTCGGAACCCACCCCACCCCCACCCCGCCCAATCCAGTTCGGACGGACGGAGGTGATCGACAACACGCTGAATCCAGACTTCGTGCGCAAATTCGTCCTTGATTATTTCTTTGAAGAAAAGCAAAATCTGCGCTTCGATGTGTGAGCCCCGCCCAGTATTCTGGCTTGGACCGCCCCCGGACCTGGATCCACCTGAAAATCTGGCTGGCCACGCCCTCGCCTGGCCTCTGGGGCTGGTTTCTCCTCGGCCCCAGTTTGGTCCCACTCAGAAGGGATCCGCTCTAGTCTTAGCTCCGCCCCCAAGTCTAGTTTGGCCCTGCCCTTAGGTTACATCCAATCCAGTTTACACCCCAGGCCTGATCCTGCCCACAGCTCTGCTCCATAATTTACCTCCACCTCAATCTAGGTCCCGCCCCCCACGCGACCCTGCCCACTCCCCCTCCGGCAAGCCCTGACTCTGCCTCGCCCCAGGCCTGACCCCTCTGACTCTGACTCCTGCCACAAAGGATGTCCAGGTGTAATTCGGGTCCAAGCCTCTCCCTCCACCTACAGTTTTAACCAGGACTCTCTCACAAGCTCCGCCCCACTCTGGTTCCACTTTCTTTCCAGGTACAACGTGGACTCCAAAACCAACATTTCCAAACCGGTGAGCGAGCGTCCCCTCGCGGGCTGGGCGTACAGGCAGCGCCCAGAATGTTAAATGACCCTCTTTGGAACCCTCCTACCCCTCAACCCTGACTCCACCTTCTTCAGTCCAAACCCACCCTCCTGGTCCTCCTCTCCTGCTCCTGCCTTGGTTTCCCACCTGTGCCTCTTACTCACTGCTCTTCTTCCTTCTCGGACGCTGCTGGGTCCTGCAGAAGGTGAGGCTGAACCCGGCTGGGAGGGGTAGGAAGGGTGGAGGTGAGGGGCGGGATGGCAACCTGGAGAGCAGCTTTAAGTAATGGCAGGACCAAGAAGGGTAGCTTGTCTTGGAACCCCTCCCCATCCCCACCCTTTCCTTTATAGCACTTGTTGGGGGTAGTTCTTGCGATGTCCCGCCTCCTCAGAACTCTGTGGTCGTTGCAGCTGGGCTGGGCTGGGCTGGCCTGGGCTGACCACCAGGGCTGGGCTGGGATTCTGCCCCCAGGCCTCGCTGACTGCTGACTCGGCATCCCACTGCAGGATTTCCTGGGACAAGCGTTCCTGGCCCTAGGAGAGGTGATTGGAGGCCAGGGCAGCCGTGTAGAGCGATCCCTCACGTGAGCTGAACTGGAAGGGGTGAATGGGAAAGGGTGGGTGCCTCCAAATTTTCGTCCCAAAGACACTGCTGACCCAGTAGTACTGGAAGCTGGGATCCCCCCTGGTAAGGAACCTTCAGTGGTTCCCATCACACTCAGGGTAGACTCCAATTTCAAGGACTTGGCTAAAGTCAGTCTCAGGCTTGACATGTCTTTTCTCTCTCCTCATTCTTTTTCTGAGTCTTTTAACCTTTAAAGTCCACTTCCAAGCCCTTCTCCTTCAGGAGGCTTCTACTCACTAAGTCAAGTCCTCAGGAATTGCCATTACTCACTAAATATTTATTATCATGTTTTATATGCCATACTTTGTGCTAGGCACCAGGGATTTATGCATTCCACAAATATTAATGGGCATATGCTCTATGTCAGCCACTGTTCAAAGAGTTTAGGTTGTAATGGTGGACAAAACAAAGGTTCCTGCCCTCAAGGAGCTTACACCATAGAAAGGGGATGAGACCTACAAAATAGACATAATAAAGAAGTTAATTACATAATATGTTAGAAGACAGTAAGTGCCATTGGGAAAAGGCTAAGTAGAGCAGAATTAGGGGGATTGGGAATGCCAGGTCGGTGGGAGTTGATTTCAACAAAATGGTTAAGTAGGCCTCTTGGTGAGGTAACTTTGGAGCAATGACCTGGAGGAAGTAAGGGAGCAGTAAGCCATGCAGATGTACGGAGGAGGAATGTTCCGGGCAGAGGAAACTGCCAGTGCTAAAGCCTGATATGCTCGAAGCGCAGCAAGAGGCCAGTGTGGCTGGAGCAAAGGGAGCTCGGGGGAAGACGGGAGGAAGTGCGGTTGGAGAGTTAACAGTGAGGGCCTTGGAGCCACGGTTAGGACTTTAGCTTCTACTCTGAGTTGGGAGTCACTGGAGGGTTCTGAGCAGAGAAGTGACACAATCTGACGATGCTTTCAAAGGATGATGCTGGCTGCTGGATTTAGGGTACACCTTGGGAAGGCAAAGGTAGAAGCAGGGAGGCAACTGCAAAGCTATTACAGAGATCCCAGGAGGTTGTAGTGAAGGAGGGAAGAAGTTGTCAGGTTTTGGATGGATCTTGAAGGTGGAGCCAACAGATTCCTGACAGACTGAATATGGATGTAAGAGGAAGAGAGAAATCAAGGATGACACCAAGGCCTTTTGCCTAAACAACAGGAAGAATGGAGTTACCATAAACTGAGATGGTGTAAAAAAAAAAAAAGTAAGGGAGGAATAAGTTCATGGATGATTCAGTTAGTTTAGTCTGACTTGTTGAATTTCATAATTTTTATTAGATATCTGGGTAGACATGTCAAATAAGCAATAAGATACGTGAGTCTTAGCTGCTCTTTAAGGCCACGCTAGGCTAGATGAACTCACTGAGGGAGTGAGGAGAGAGAAAGACCAAGGACTGAGACTTCAGGAGTCGGAACTAGAAAAGGAGACTAACAAAAAGTGTTAATGAAGTAGGAGGAGAACCAAGAGAAGGTGGTGTTGTCCTGGAAGCAAAGTGAAGGACGTGGATCAAGGAGGAGAAAGTGACTAACAATGCCAAAGGCTTCTGCAGGTCAAGTAAGGTGAGAATTCAAAATTGACCGTTGGATTTAGCAAGATGGAGGTCACTGGTGACTCTGACAAGCAGAGTTTTGAAGGAGAGGTAGAGGTGACAGTTGGAGAGACTTAGGAAAGAATGAAGAGAAGATGGGAGTCAAGGAATATTCCAATGGGGGTTTGCTGCAAAGAGTAGAAGAGAAAAGGAGGGGTAGATAGAAAGGAAAGTGAGGTCAAAAATAGTTTTGTAATTTTTTACCAGAGAAAAATTATATACACTTGTATGTTAACTGAAAAATTGACATAAGAAAATGAGGGGGGAATTGCTGGAGTGGTGTCCTTATGTGAGCAAGAGGATGTGGAATTTAGCACACGGTGGGGGGGATAAATTAGGCACATGGATAGTCATTTATAGCAACTGTAGGAAGACAGTGGTGTGGGTGAAGATACTGGAGCCAGGGGAGGTGTGTTGGTGGATCTGTGGACATTCTCTTCTGGTTGCTTCAGTTTTGTCAGTGAAGTAGAAAACTAGTAAGTCATTGGCTGAGAGGGAGGATGGGGGAGGAGACTTTCCAGGTCTGAGGACAGTGGAGGAGTGAAACTGCCATCTATCAGAACCAAAGAGTAAAGGATCTTGGGGTGTATAGTATGATTTAAGAACCCTCTTGAGGTTCGTGGCAATGTATTTAAAATGAAACCAGTTAGCATGATTGTGTTTTTCCTTCTGGCCGTATTCAGTTGCATAAGTGTAGTACAGGTTTGGCAGAGATTTGGATTTAAGTAGGGCTGCTATTCTGCCAAATAAGTATATCAAAGTGAGAGAAGGGCAAGAGAAAAGGGTGGTGATTATTATAGTCATTGACTGGAATTTACATTTGGTGAGGTGGTGAGGGAGAACATCAGAGAGGCAAAAAACAGTGAGAAGGCAAGTAGGATCCATGACTTTGTCCTGGATGTGCAGGTGAAGAATCCCTGTACTCATCACACTTATCTTTTTAAAGCACAAAAAGTCAGAGATCAAAGAAGCCGAAGAAATGGTTCAGCATCCTCATTTTAAAGAAGGAAAAAATCACAAAGCAAGTTGGAGCCAGAACTTGAACCTGGAAGACTCCTGACTTAGCTTTCTCTCTCCCATACTTGGGATCCTTTTGAGGGTCAGGGTTCACTGGTCCCTATCAATAAGGTCCCTGACTGCTTGGGGACCCCAGGCAAGTTGAGGATGGGTGTCCTTCATACACATGGGTCAGGAGAGGTTAAGGCTGCCCCTGTCTTTTTTGTTTCACTCTTCACAGTCTCTTGAAAGCTCAGCATCTTTGACCTAACAAACCAGACCTTTTCCCTAGGTCTGGATAGAAATCCCTCTCTCTCATTCGGAACTGCTACATTATACTCTACTTTCCTGTTGGCTTTGACATCCCATCTCCTCCTGGAAGCTGCCTGAAGCCAGAGTCCAGCAGAGCTGGCAGCGCCAGCTGACCAATTCTTACCTAGCACAGCGTCTGGCATATAGTAGATACAGGGTCTGCTTTGAGAAATATAACCACCTTCATGTCTATAATGTTTTTCTTTCTACGAACTCATTCAGATCTCTTCACAGCCCTACCAGTGGGCATGATTCCATCTCATAGAAGAAAAAAACTAGGGCCCAAAGAAAGGGGAAATAACTTGTCCAAGATTCTAAATCCCATGTCTTTCCCATGCAACTATTGAGATGTTTGCCTAGACTATAGTAATTCCATCCTTCCAGACTATAGACCCCGCCCCAGTCAAAGTTTATTCTTTCCTCACTAGAAGTCATGCAGGACAAAAGGCGACACACTCAGGGGATTGGCAGTAAATGGCAAACTGAATCCCTTGACCCACCCACCCAATCCCAAATTGGCCACCCCAATCCTGTTGCCTACTCTTCCACCCTCACAAAGAGGCTTTTTCTACTTCCAGGGGTGTACCAGGCAAGAAGTGTGGGACCATATTGCTGACTGCAGAGGAGCTTAGCAATTGTCGGGTTAGTAAGGGCCACATGCTAGACCGAGGAGGCTTGCTTCTCTCTCCAAACTCCCTTTAGTGGGTTGTCTGAGGCTGTTGGAAATTTGAGGTTAATAGTCCAACTTCATCCCTAGGACATTGCTACAATGCAGCTGTGTGCAAACAAGCTAGACAAGAAGGACTTCTTTGGGAAATCAGACCCCTTCCTTGTGTTCTACAGGAGCAATGAGGATGGCACGTGAGTCACTACACCGTCCAGTGGCACCCCCACCTCCCCCACTGTGACCATGGCCCATTAAGGCTCTTAGGCTGGACATCTTAGACTCCACTGGGACCTGAGTCCAGAATTCACTCAAGGCAGCACACAGTATGTGCTTAATAAGTGGGAGAATCCCAGGAATGTCTAAAAGTATCAGGCCCTCTCTCTGGTCTCAGTCCTACCCAAAGGCAGGTTATAATCCTCTTGCTCCTCTCCAGGTTCACCATCTGCCACAAGACAGAAGTTATCAAAAACACACTGAACCCTGTGTGGCAGCCCTTCAGCATCCCCGTGCGTGCACTGTGCAATGGAGACTATGACAGGTCTGCTTCAATATAAGCCAGGAAGTACGAAGACAAAGGCATGAGAGTGGGGCCCCAGAAGCATGGCAGAAGGGTCATGATAGTGTTTGAGTATTCTACTCAGTGAGACAGTTTTGGACATGGCGATGACTGGATAGAGAAACAGACAGACAGCCACATGGATGGATAAGTGGATGGATGAATGGAGGGATGGATGGATGGGCAAATGAACAAATGAATGAGCAGATACATGGATGGATTGTCGGATGGACAAACTGGTGACTGGATGGATGGGTATATGTGTGGGTATTATAAGAGGATTGATGGGTAGGTAGAAGGAGAGATAGATGAATGGGTAAGTAGACTAATAGCTTGATTAGTGGATAGACAGATGATGGATGAGTAAATGGGTGATAGCTAAATCGTTGGATAGCTATATGAGATTGGTGGAGGCTAGAGAAGCAAGAGATGATTAGAAAAGCAGGAGAATAAATAAGTGGAGTGACAGGTAGATTGGTGGATGGACAGATGAATGGATGGGTAAGTAGATGGATAGGCTGACCATATGAACTAATAAATGGGCAGTGTGAAGATAGGTGGGTAGATGGAATGGTGGATGGCCACATAAATGGTTGGTTGTATAGATGAATGGACATCAGATGGACAGATATCAGATGAATGGGGATTTTGTTAGATGAATGGACAGACAGATGGATTTCTGCATGCATCAATAAGTCAGTGAATAGCTAGATGTATAGTTAGATGGATGGACAAAGACAGGAATTAATATGTAATTGGATTGGCAAATGTACAAGTAATTGGGTGGCTAGATGGGTAGAGAGATGATTGAATAGACTGCCACACACACAGGTGGACACACAGGGATGACTTAGGCATAGTAGTTAAGAACAAGGTCTTTGGAACCAGAATGTCCGAGTTTAAATCTCAGCTCACTTATGGTCCTTAGTCTAGTCACTGATTTTTTGTACCTTGGTTTCATTATCCAAAAAGTAAAATAACAGTACTTACTTTATAAGGTGGTTGATAAATTAAATGAGACCATCTGAAAAAGTTCTAAGAACAATGCTCGGAATATAGTAAGACTCAGTAAGTGGGAAAGAATAGCAACACTAGTACAAATAGCAGTGATAGTAATAACAGTAGTGGTAGTGGCAGTAGATGGTCGGGAATTGTGCATGGACTGATGAATGGGTGGATGGACAAAGGGGAGGAGTGTTCATGGAAGGACTGATGGGTGGATGGGAAGATAACTTGTGTATGCTTAAGGGGTGAGGGTGTCTCTAAGACTTATTGCTCACACCCAGCCCATCTTTATCTTTTGCATTTCAGAACAGTGAAGATTGATGTGTACGACTGGGACCGGGATGGCAGGTGGAACTTCCTTCTGTACTTAACCCAAACAGTTCCTTATAAGATGTAGTGCATTCACTAGGAAACCCTAAGTGTCTTTGGGAACCAGGAAGGGTGATGATAGATGCCAGGGCCTTGGGTACAGCTGATCCCCTCAGTTGTCTCTCCAGTACACTGCCTCTTCCCTTCTCTCCCCTCTAGCTTGGCCGCACTGCTGGCCCCAGCCCCAATGCCCTGCAGCCCAAGTAGAGGCAGGGGACTGTGGGAATAAAAGGCTGGTTTTAGGGCTGGCTCCAAGCCAGCAGCAGCTACTGCTCACCCACCCCTGGCCTCATTGCAGCCACGACTTCATTGGTGAGTTCACCACCAGCTACCGGGAGCTGAGCAAGGCCCAGAACCAGTTTACAGTGTATGAGGTGAGAGCTCCAGTCCCGCCCGGGTCGCCCAGGTCCTCCTTCCATCCCAGAGTGCTTAGCCTGTAGTCCTCTTCCTCTGTTTTCCACCATCACTGTAGGTACTTAACCCTCGTAAGAAATGTAAGAAGAAGAAATACGTCAACTCGGGAACTGTGAGTGCTCCCTTGAACTGTGACCATCCCTGGACCTTCCTGTTTCTGTCTGTATTGTCACAGCATGACAAAGTTGGGCTACCGGAAGGCTGTGGGCACAGATCACTTGGATTAGTAATGTTGGGCACAAAGTGGCACCATTACGTTTTTCTCTCTTTTTTTTCAACTGTGAAAATTTTTTGATCTTAACTCTTTTGCAGAATTCTCTTTTAAAACCTAAGGTGTATTTCCCAATTTAATATACTTTTGGAAATACAAATATGTTCCTAACAGCTTCCCTTTTTTTGCCCTTTCCAAAACTGGACAAGGTGGGACAGGATGGAGCAGGGGTGGCACCATGTGTCTCTGTCCCTGCTGCCATCCTACTACCCCTTCCGAAGTAGCAGGGCTGCCTCTTCTGTCTCACAGGTGACGCTGCTTTCCTTCTCTGTGGACTCGGAATTCACTTTCGTCGATTATATCAAAGGAGGGTGAGTCACAGGCCAAGCTCTGGGCTAAAACAATGAGTTCCTCCCAGTTCTGAGCCTTAGTTTTCTTATTTATGAAGTTCAGGGTCCAATGAGACCATGAAGATAAACTTGAGAACACTGGAAAAACACAAAGTGCTCTGTTAAATGCATAGTGTTGCCAATTTTAGATCTCATTCTGAGGCTTCATCCACAGCTTCCAGCCCCCTGAAATCATGGCTGTAGTGAAGCCATGGGTGGATGAGCAGCAGCGGCTGCTGGTTTGGAGCCAGTCCTAAGATTACGGCCTAGTGGTCTTCCAAGGTGGACCCAGTAATCTGACTGGGACCCATATGAAAGTTATGCCCAGGCAAGAGGGACAGACTATAGACTCATTCCGCTTCAGTGGAGGCAGGCAGTCCTGGGAAAGGTACTTTGCTTCTCTCATCCTCACTTTTCTCCTATGTAACATGGAGATGTTAATTACTACTTTAGGGATATAGTAAGAGTTATGTTAAATTACATGTAACATACTTGTCACACAGTAGTCATTTAATTCTGCTACTCAAAGTGTGCTCCATGGACCATCAGCATCTGCATAACTTGGGAGTTTGTTAGAAATGTAGAAACTCAGGTTCCACCCAGACAACCTAGATCAGAATCTACAATGTAACATGATCCCCACATCATTCATATGTACACTAGTGTCTGAGAAATACTGGTATCATGAGTATTAGTCCCTTACTTTTCAATCCATCTACTTTCCCGACAGGACCCAGCTAAACTTCACAGTAGCCATTGACTTCACAGCTTCTAACGGTGAGGCATGTTTGGGGAGTGGGATGTGGAGGAAGTCCTTAGCACTGGCCTGGATTCCAAGCTAGGGATAAGAGTTCACCTGCCAGGAAGCCCGGGCTTAAAGCAAAGCTCAGCCAGCTGGTACTGGGACAGGAGTATTGGGGGCAGATTATTGGGTGTAAGGGTGGGCAGAGGGTACAGAAAAATAGGTGGGTAAATGGATCAAGAAAGTTAAATGTATGCATAGCTCAAAAAGTAGATGAATGGGAGAGAATAGGGGTTTAAGGAGAGATGGATGGATAAGTGGGTGGTGAGTGATGATTGGGTGGGTAGATGAACAGAGTGGGTAGATGTTGGAGAGTGAGGATGATAGGATGCATGGATGAGTATGTGCATGGATAAGTGGACAGATACTTAAATTGGGGGCAACAAAGTATAAGTAGGTGAGGAATGAATGAGTGGACAGGTGGATAGATCCATATGAGGATAGACAGGCAAGTGAATGAGTGGAATGCATAGGGATGAATGGGTGGGTGGACAGAAGAATTTGGCTGTATGGATGGATGGAAGAGGAATGGCAAGTGGACAAGTAAATGGATGGATGGATGGATGGATGGATGGATGGATGGATGGATAAGAGAACCAAAAAGCAGATGGATAGCGGTGGATAGGTAGGCTGACAGAGGGATTTATGCCAACAGATGGGTGAATGTATAGATAGGTGGATAAATCAATGGATCAGTGTAAGGATTGGTGGGTGGACCGGTGGGTAAGTGAACATATGGATGATTGGGTAAAATAATGAGGGAGTACATGGGTAAAGAGTGGATGAATGCATAGGTGGATGGATGCACACAAGGGCAGGCAGATGAACAGGTGGATGTGCAAGGTGACTATGAGGCTGGGGCTCCTGTGTCCCTACAGGGAATCCCCTGCAGCCCACCTCCCTGCACTACATGAGTCCCTACCAGCTCAGCGCCTATGCCATGGCCCTCAAGGCAGTGGGAGAAATCATCCAGGACTATGACAGTGACAAGCTCTTCCCAGCCTACGGCTTTGGGGCCAAGCTGCCCCCAGAGGGACGGATCTCCCACCAGTTCCCCCTGGTATGGTATGGGCCAGAGCCTACACTCCACGCCCTGGCATCTGGCCCACCCAAGTTGACAAATATCTTCTACTTATATTTCTTCTAAGGGTCATGGATCTGCAGAGGAGCAGAAAGCTATGATAGGGTAGAAGAGCAGGGAGGATAGCAGGGCTGGAGTTTGGAGGGGAGCATGAAAGAGTGATGGAAAAAGGAAGGAGTGAGCTGGGATCAGAGTACTACTGGGCACACCCTGTGTGGGCTCAGCCCAGCGGGGCATCTTCCCTGACAGAACAACAATGATGAGGACCCCAACTGTGCGGGCATTGAGGGCGTGCTGGAGAGCTACTTCCAGAGCCTGCGCACAGTGCAGCTCTATGGGCCCACCTATTTCGCTCCTGTCATCAACCAGGTGGCCAGGTAAGGGAATCGGATGGGGTCTGAGAAGAATGAGAGGAGCCAGAGATGGGAATGACCTCCCAAGGATAGTTAGGACCACTCCTAGTGAACCTGTGCTTTGGGGAGAGGGTAAAAGTTTGTGTTAGCCAGGCTTTGGTATAAAGGGGTTATAAAATGCCTTATTCCAGGGCAGAGAGTGTATCACCAAACTACCCCACCCCCACTCCCTGGGAACAACAATTCAAGCCTCATATTTGGGGGAAAAGACAAACGCCTACAGTTAAGTCACAAATTTGACATTAGATCTGGGAGTGATCCTGGCCTCACCACTCACTAACCATGTGACCTTATGCAATTTAGCCTCTCTGAGCCTCCATTTTATCCGTCAATGGGTGTAATAATGGAAAACAAGAGCTCCTTCTTTATGGGGTTATTGGAAGGTTAAAATTTAATAACAATACAAGGATTATTAGCACAGTAACTGCTCAATAAATGGTAGATTGAAAAATATAAGCTTTGGCCCTGGGTGGTGTAGCTCAGTGGATTGAGCACGGGCCTGTGAAGCAAAGGGTTGCTGGTTCAATTCCCAGTCAGGGCACATGCCTGGGTTGCAGGCCAGGTCCCCAGTAGGGGACACATGAGAAGCAACAACACACTGATGTTTCTCTCCCACACTTTCTCCTTCCCGTCCCCTCTCTCTAAAAGTAAATAAATAAATGATATTTAAAAGAAAAATATAAGCTTCGCTCCCTCTCTGGAGCATGCCTGTGCCATTCCCTCCCCCTTTTCCTCCCCCCAGGAACATTACCTTTGCCCTTCTCTCTTCTAAGCTCCAAGGGCCCTTCTTTTGCCTCTGTACCTTGTTTCCTGAGTCCACACAACCCAGCTGGCTCACTTCCACTGCCTCTCTGACTTTCTAAATAAACTTTCTCTTATAATTTGAAATATACATATGTAACTCCAAATTTTCAGAATAAGAGTATACAAAGTAAGGAAATCCCAGATCACATATCAAATTATTTTTTAAATGCAAGTAAAATAAAATGACAGAACTAAAACCAAATGTGTCAATAAACATAAATTGGATAAGCTCACCTACTAAAAGAAAAAGACTCTCTGATTACATTTTTAAAATAAATAAATTGAACTAACTGCTGAATAGAAGAAGCCTAACTAAAACAAAGTACCTCAGAAAGCTTAAAAGTAAAAAGATCAAACAAACAAACAAAAAAAGAATAAAAGTAGAAAGATTTCAGGGAGATTTATATGTCCATAGACTTTCTTTTCCCTAATAAAGATGTTTATTTTCTAATCCACAATAAGGATAATATAGTTTTTTAATTATAAAAGTAATATCATACATTACATTGCTGTAGAAAATTTCAAGAATGGAGAAATGAAATAAATACTGCCCAGGGGAATATGGATATGTATGTATGTGTGTGTGTGTGTACATATATATGTATATAGACACATATATATACACATACTTGTAGTTCTTGACCATCTTCTCCTTATGCATATATAATAGCAGTCAAATTACATATGATATTTCACTGCTGATTCTTTTCACTTAATAGTAGAGCCTGAACCTATTCTTTAGTTGTTATTAAACAGACTTCTCAAATATTATCTGGGACGAGTTCACTGACTGATTCACTCATTGATCTAATAAACATTAAGAAGAAGGGCAATGTAACATGAATGTGGGATGTGGAATCAGACTGGAGCATACACCTGCTCTGCCCCTCACTAGCTATAAGACTTCGGGTAAGACTCTTAACCTCCCTGTGCCTGCTTCCTCAGTTGTAGAATGCTGATAATAATATCCACATCATCGGACTGTTAGCTATTACTGTTACTATTATTATAGTCATTACTATTCAAAGGCCATCTGCTGGGTGCTCAGTTCTCTGCTGGGGCACTGGAGACTCACAGATGAATCAGATCTAGTCTCTGCCCTTGGGAGCTCCCACCTCGGTGTAAGAGACAGAAATATAAATAAATCATTACCTTCCGTAGGCCAGAGCTTCCCAGACTTTTCCAGCAGTTGTCTGTCAGCAAAAGCAAGTGACTGCTTCCCCTGGGGGACCCTGGGGCACAGCTGAAAGCAGCCAGACTGAAAATGTCTTTGAAGTCCCCAATTTTTTCTTTAAAATGCACAGAAATTTTACATTATTTTCACAGTGCCCATGTTTGCTTTAATTTAGAAAATAAAGTGTTTTAAGTATACTTAAGAGTCCTCTAGCTTTATCCACAGGATCATAGAGTAGAATGGATGCTCCAAGTATTCTGTTGCCTTGGGTCCCCATAGACACACAAGGTAGTACCTTCAGGGGTGTGAGAACCCATTTGGAAGGGCAGACAGCCTATCTCAGTGGGCAGTATCCTAGAAGGCAGAGGGAGAGCAAGGGAGGGTATAACCTAGTCTGAGAAGCCAAGGCAGCCTACTCATGGAGGAGACTGCCATGCTGGGTCTAGAGAAGGGAGTAGAGGAGGCCTGGGAGAAGGAACCGCATGTGAAAAGCACAGAGGCATGAAGGGGCAAGCTCAGGAAAGAGTGAACAGTATACTAGGATCGGAATGTGCTGTGTATATGGAATGGAGGAGTATTCAAAGAGCAGGCTAGGAATGGAGAACAGGCACCAAGAGCTCAGGCTTTAGGCTCAGCTGGTGAAGCATGGGCTTGGACCATGGCTTAACATCTCTGAACTTCAGTTTTCTCATTTTTAAAAGTAGGAACAAAAATGTGCCTACTTAGAATGGTGGTAAGGATTAAATTAGATCATGTATGTCAGGTGTGCAGCTGTGCTTCTGATGATCACAAATGACTGTTTATTTTTTTCCCACCCAATAGCCAAGTGGGAGACAGACTGGTCTCCCCTCATAAGTCACCCATGTCAAGGGTCTAAGTGGCTTTGGTAATGCCAAGTATCTACAGGAAGACAAAGATGTACCTCCCACGTCCCCAAACCCTCCTGGCCCTCACCCACTGTGCCAGCCTCATCTCTCTTCTGCAGTCCTACATGTGCCACCTGGAATCTTGGTTTGCACATGCAAACCCTCTATCTGGGATGCCTTCCCTTTAGTTTCCTATCTGTCCCCCACCCCAACAATAGTACCTTCATCTGGCTAGTTTGTATGGTATCTTCATTTTCAGGTCTTTCAGCCAATGACATGTCCTCAAAGCCCTAACCTCAATGAATCTTAATGGTGTAAGCATCCATATCCCCCAAGACAATATCCTATTCTCTGCTGTGTGCTCAGCACTGAGCTTGGTGCCTGACACGTAGCTGATGTGCAGTGATACTTGTAAAATGAGTAATAGGAAACAGTATTAGTCCAGGCCTTGGGGTGGCTGTGGCCAGAATTCAGAAAAAGAGCAGAGGCTGCTAAGGAAGATTATAACCCAGTCCCATTCTAGGCACTAGGCAAACGGAGCCACAGCTATTTGAATTCTTCACCATTCTTTTCTCTAATTTTTTAGATACCAGGCTTAAATATCAGCACAGTCCAACAGAACCTCCTGCAATGATGGAAATATTCTATATCTGTGATGTCCAATATGGTAGCCACCAGCTACCTATGGACATTGAGCACTTGGACTCTTGAGCTGTAGCTAGGGTGAACAAGGAACTAAGTGTTTAATTCTATTTAACTTAATTCATTTAAATTTCAATAGCCACATGTAGCTAGGAACTACTTTATTGGATGATATAGTTTCACCTTTTCAACCTTCACACAGCTGTCCAGAGACCTGGGTCTGTCATGGCCTTTGTGTTGCCTCCAGGCCTTGTGTTTCTGACATGTAAAATAAGGGGACTGGACTCAGTTACTTCTGAAGTCCTTTTGAGATGGAAAAGTGTTAGATACAAAGACTGATAGTAAGAGAAGGAAAAGGAGTGCTGGGAGCAGGAGTCAGACTGGCTGAGAACCCACCTGCCCAGGAAATGGGATACAGTCAGCAGAGGGAAGGAGGGAGAGAGACAAAATAGGTGAGAAGAGGGGAGAAAGGAGGCCTTCAGCCTTTGGTCATGCTCTTGTATAAATACCAAAATCTTTTCAGGAACTACAAAGCCCTGTGTGGTCTGGCTCTTGCCCTACCTCGGCCACATGGTCCACTCTGCTTCTCTCACTTTCTGGGCTCCAGATAGGGTAGGCTTCCTCCAGTCTCGCCACAGGGCCTTTGTCCACGCTGTTCCTTCTGCCTGGAATGATCCCCCCTTCACTTAGCTTCTCCTTCATCCTCGAACATTGTTTCCTTATATAAGCCTTCACCGACCTGGACTATGTTAGGATCCCCTACCGTACACTGTCACAACAGTGTCCCTATCACAGCCCTAGTCACAAATGTAATTTTATACCTATTCCAGTGATTCTTAGATCAATGCCTGCCTCCTATTGAGAGGGCTGGGGTAGATTTGTTTTTTGCCATGGTGTACCTTCAGTGCCTGACACAAAACCTACCATAGTAAGTATCCCACAAGTGTTACTGGAAGGATGGCAGGCAGGGGGAGGTAGCCAGTCTGGGGAAGGAGCACGAGCTTCAGAAGCCCCAATCCTTGCCTGCTACATACATGCTGGCTGTGGAAGCTTTAGGAGTGGGGTGTCTCCCTTGGCACCTCTCTGGGCTTTCAGCTAGATTGTTTTCTTGGCTTCTCACCCAGGGCCGCAGCCAAGATCTCTGATGGTTCCCAGTACTATGTTCTGCTCATCATCACAGACGGCGTCATCTCTGACATGACACAGACCAAAGAGGCCATTGTCAGTGTGAGTCTGAGGAGGAGGACTTGGCAGGGAGGGGTCACTTGTAATAACTGTGAAGGGGTAGAGAATTTAAAATTAATTTAATTAAATAATAACTATGAAGGGGATGAAAGCTAACAACTGAGCCTGCCAGTTTCATGGATGCTGGCAGAAGGTACACAACTCATGGATCAGAGACAAAGAACTTTGTTATCCCCAGCAATAGCAGTAAGTGACTATTGTCAAGCATTGGCATTTTCTCTTATCCTCTAAGTCCCAATTCCCACAAGACGATGTGAAGAGAGCCAGATGACACCTGCACCCACAATGTGCTGCATCGCGGGACAGAAACCCTGAGTGTAGGGAACTCATGCCTTTTGTAATGGGCAGTAAGGATGCCTGCCCTTTGTTCCAGTGTGAGGCATTTTATTATACTGGACATTAAATAAACCTACCCTTTGGTCTAAAGAAAGACACTCTATCTTTCAAGGCTGTTTGTTATGCAGATGTCCTTGTAAAAAAGTCTGGGACAAAGGAAATCAGTGCCTCTGCTTGCAAGATGTGCAGAGATGTAACATACACAGAGAGAATTGCTCCCAGCCGTCACCTCTTTTATTAATGACTACTCACCTCAGCCATTCACTCTCTTTTCCTCACAGGCCTCCTCACTGCCCATGTCTATCATTATTGTTGGTGTGGGACCAGCCATGTTTGAAGGTGAGTAGGATGGGGGTTGTCCATGAGTAGGACCTAGAACTGGGGAAAATAGGGGAGAATCTGAGCACCAGGCTGTCTCCCCAAAAAGATAGAATGGATGCCTGGGTTGGACAGTGGCCACATCACAGACCTTTTCTGAACCTGGTTCCTCATCATAACTGAGGCTGTTGATCTGAATACTTCCCTCTTGGGATTCCTGGGAGGATGGAATATGTGGGGAAGCATAATAATAATGCCATAACAATGCCTAATATTTATAGGATTCTGATACAGCCATTATGTATTCTCAGGATGACTTAAAGGGGAGCTAAGAGGGAGGGGGGCAGCTTGGGTTGGTGTGGGAGAGGCCAGTCAGTTGAAGGTGTCTTTTCTGCAGCAATGGAAGAGTTGGATGGTGATGATGTGCGCGTGTCCTCCAGGGGACGCTACGCTGAGCGGGACATCGTCCAGGTAGACCTGACCTGGAAGACAGAATCATGGAGCTGAAAGACATGGTGGAAAGGAGAGGCTAAGTTGGCAGCCACTTTACCTTCTGCCTTCCTAATCACCCAACTTTCTCCCCCTCACTCTTTCAGCCTTCCTGCTTTCATTGAATAAAATGTATGAGAAACAGTCAGACTGCGGTAGCCATGTGGATCCACAGCGTAGGAGATCACCGAGGCTCCTGCCCTCTAGTGGAGGCAACCAATAATAATCACACAGCTAAATATCTCATTAGATTGTGCTAAGTGTTCCAGAGGAACAGCAAATGCCACTGAGAGCCTATATAACAGGGACCTGTCTTAGGTAGGGTAGTCAGGAAAGACTTCCATGAATAAATGACATTTGAGCTGAAATCTAAAGCAAGGTATAAGCATTACAGGCAGAGGGGCAGCACGTGAAGGCCCTTAGGCTCAGAAGAATTGGTTCCATCATGGAAAAGGCAAGAGGCCAGGGTAGCAGGATCACAATGACTGAGAGAAAGAGGAAGCCAAAGCTTTGCTGATCGTGGTGAAGATTTAGGGGTTTGTTCTTTAAAAATTGAAAGCTCTTAAATGACTTTACATAGGGGAGTGAGATGGTCAGACTTTCATTCTAAGAGGATCTCTGTGTCATGGAGAGCAGACTGTAGTAGGGGAGGAGAGAAGGGATATAGACCCATTAGTGAAGAAGCCTTTAAGTAGTAGAGGTAAGATGATAGGGATCTAGTTGGAAATAGAAGCAGCAAGGATAGAGGGAAGAAGCAGGTTCAAATATTATTTAAGAAAAATTTGACAACAGTTGACTATTTGAGTAAATGGTGATGGAGCATAAGGGGGGCTTCAAGGATGACTCTCAGTTTGTTTGTTTTTTAATATATTTTATTGGTTATTACAATTGTCCCATTTCCCCTCTTCACTCCCCTCCACCTTGCTCCCCTCCCACCCACATTCCCCCCTTTAGTTCATGTCCATGTGTCATACTTATGAGTTCTTTAGCTTCTACATTTCCCATACTATTCTTACTCTCCCCCTGTCTATTTTCTACCTACCATCTATGCTACTTAGTCTCTGTACCTTTTCCCCCTCTCCTCCTCCTCCTCGCACTCCCCTGTTGCTAACCCTCCATGTGATCTCCATTTCTGTGGTTCTGTTCCTGTTCTAGTTGTTTGCTTAGTTTGTTTGTTTTTGTTTTAGGTGTGGTTGTTAATAATTGTGAGTTTGCTGTCATTTTACTACACACGTTTTTTATCTTCTTTTTCTTAGATAAGTCCCTTTAACATTTCATATAATAAGGGCTTGCTG
>PVKM010000129.1:0-69674 GCA_004027735.1 Carollia perspicillata | reverse complement strand
TTTACTGTTCATATTTTTTATCTTCTTTTTCTTAGATAAGTCCCTTTAACATTTCATATAATAAGGGCTTGCTGATGATGAACTCCTTGAACTTGACCTTATCTGAGAAGCACTTTATCTGCCCTTCCATTCTAAATGAAAACTTTGCTGGACAGAGCAATCTTGTATGTAGGTCCTTGCCTTTCATGACTTGGAATACTTCTTTCCAGCCCCTTCTTGCCTGTAAGGTCTCTTTTGAGAAATCAGCTGACAGTCTGAAGGGAACTCCTTTATAGGTAACTGTCTGCTTTTTTTCTTGCTGCTTTTAAGATTCTCTCCTTATCTTTCATTTTGGGTAATGTAATTATGATGTGCCTTGGTGTGTTCCTCCTTGGGTCCACCTTCTTTGGGACTCTTTGAGCTTCCTGGACTTCCTGAAAGTCTATTTCCTTTGCCAGATTGGGGAAGTTCTCCTCTATTATTTGTTCAAATAACTTTTCCACTTGTCACTCTTCCTCTTCCCCTTCTGGTACCCCTATAATTCAGATAGTGGAATGTTTAAAGATGTCCTGGAGGTTCCTAAGCCTCTCCTCATTTTTTTGAATTCTTGTTTCTTCATTCTTTTCTGAATGGATGTTTCTTTCTTCCTTCTGGTCCACTCCACTGATTTGCGTTCCAGTTTCCTTCCCATCACTGTTGGTTCCCTGTACATTTTCCTTTATTTCACTTAGCATAGCCTTCATTTTTTCATCTAATTTGCGACCAAATTCAACCAATTCTGTGAGCATCCTGATTATCAGTGTTTTGAACTGTGCATCTGATAGGTTGGCTATCTCTTCATCACTTAGTTGTATTTGTTCTGGAGCTTTATTCTGTTCTTTCATTTGGGCCATTTTTTTTTTTTTGTCTCCGTGCACCTGTTAGGTATGAGGGGAGGAGCCTTAGGTGTTCACCAGGGTGGGGCAACCCAGTTGCTGGGTTGTGATGAAGCATGTGGCAAAGGGGCCAAGAGGGAACAATGGTGCTTGCTGCACTCTCTGCCAGATTTCAGTCACTTCCCCCACTTCCCACAAGCAAATTGGGCCCTTCTGGTGCTGATTTCCAGGTGGGTGGGTTTGTGTATGTTCTAGGACCCTGTGGGTCTCTCCAACAAACTCTCCTGTGAGGCTGGGAGTTTCTCCCGGCACCTCAACCCCCACAGGTGTTTCCAATCAGTGTTTTCAGGATTTATTTCCACATGCTGGGACCGTGGGTTGCATGGTCTATCTCACTTCCCAGTTTTGCCTGGTTTATCTGCGCATGAATGTGGGACCGCCTTCTGTGCCACACTGCACTCCACAATCTGCTGCCTCGCTGGGTATGCCAGCTGCTGCCCTGCACATCCAGGGTCGCCAGCCACCGCTTTGCCAGACCCCTTTCCACCCGGCTGCTGGACTCCACCCTTCCTACCAGTCTGGATGAATGTTTCTTCTTTAACTCCTTGGTTGTCAGACTTCCATACAGTTCAATTTTTCTGTCAGTACTGGTTGTTTCTTTGTTTCTGAATTGTTGTTGTCTTTGTTTTGGTTGTGCAAGGAGGCACAGTGCGTCTACCTACGCCTCCATCTTGGCTGGAAGTCAATTCTCAGTTTTCTAACTTAAGCAATTGGATGAGTGATAGTCCCATTTACTGAAGGAGGGGCAGATTTGGCAGAAAGGGTTAGAATTCAGTTGTGAACACACTGGATTTGAGGTATCTAAAACAACTGAATGAAGATGTGATACAGGCAACTGTAGATGTGTATAAAATCATCCTGGAAGAGAATTGAGAGAAAGGACCAGGTTTAGTGATCAGATAGACCCCAGAGGAATGGCTGGGCGGAAAGCTCTTCCAGAGAGGGAGGAGAAACTCCAGCAGAGTGGTGCATCAAGAGTGGGATGTGTCCAGGAAGATTATGGTCAAATGTAATAGAAAGAGAAACAGGATGAGGACAGACAAGTCCTACCCACTGGACTGATTTGGGAACACGGGGCTGTTGACAACAGTACCAAAAGTAGTTTCGATAGACTGCGTGAGGCCAAACTAGAGTAGTCTGAGGGTAAATAGAAGGTGGAAAAAAATGGGTAGAGAGAAAGCAAAAGCAGAAAGCTGTCTAGGATAGGAGGATATTTAGAAAGAGATGTTAGGGGTCAAATGGGGAAGCCTCCCTACTGCCCCACTTCCCCACTCTCCTCTCTGCTAGCCACCACTCACACCTGATTATCTGTTTCTGTTCTAGTTTGTCCCATTCCGAGACTATGTCGACCGATCAGGGAACCAAGTGTTGAGCATGGCCCGACTAGCTAAGGATGTGCTCGCAGAGATCCCAGAGCAGCTGCTGTCCTATATGCGAACGAGGGACATCCAGCCTCGCCCTCCACCACCTGCCAACCCCAGCCCAACCCCAGCTCCAGAGCAACCCTAAGGAGCCTACTTATCCAAAGCCTGCAATCTGCCCACTCACCCATCCACTGCTTCTACTGAAAGCCAGAGGTACCTAAAGCCCTGTGACTCATTGGGAGGCCAGCTTGGAGGATCAGTGCTGGGTGTCAAGGTCTCCACTCCCTCACCCACAGATGGGCCTGGCACTGTCACCACCTTCCTGCCTTCATGCCAATAATAAAGCTGACAATAATAATTACTCCACTTCTGTCTCTTGGGTCTTGGGAAGGGGACTAGGGGACCCAGGGCTTGGTATACCAAGAGAAGGGAGGATGGCTTCAGGTAGGATTTATTCCCATCCTATTAAACATTCATCCAATCATTTCTTCAGACATTCTTCAAACACTTTCAGAAGTGCCAAGTAAAACTGTGCTTGTGTTTTTCTGAGAGAAGAGAGAGGCCATACATAGCTTTTATCCAACTCTTAATAGGGCTCCTGACCTCAAAAGAGGCTGGCTTTAGGATGATTGTATAACTCTGCTCTCATTTATTTTGATTTGTCTGAATGAGAATAATAAAAACAACTAGTACTTCCTTTTTGTATTCATTACATATCATACACTATGCTAGATGATTTATAAGTATCATCTATTTAATCCTCACAGCAATCCTGTAAGGTAGGCACTGTATTTTATCTCCATTTTACAAATGAGGAAACTGAAGCTCAGAGGGAGTAAGTCACTTACTGAAGAGAACTCACCAATTTGATTCCAGATTCCAAGAACTTAACCAGAAAACTTCCTAGAGTATGTCGATTATGTTTTTAAGATTGTATTTATTATTTTTAGGCAGAGGGGAAAGGAGGGAGAAAGAGGGAGAAAAACATCAATGTGTGGTTGCCTCTCGCGCGCCCCCTGCTGAGGATCTGGCCCACAACCCAGGCATGTGCCCTGACTGGAATCAAACTGGTGACGCTTTGGTTCTCAGGCTGGCGCTCAATCTACTGAGCTACACCAGCCTTGGCTGGAGTGTTGATTTTATTAAGATAAATATGGGGGGGAGGTGTTGTTTTGCGGGTTTTTTTAGGGCACCATACAAAAATATACATTATAGAGGGCCGAATGCAACGTTGAATTAAGATAAAATGGAAGCTTCAAGGTCCTTTGGTCTCTGCAACAGAACCTTGAAAGATCCTTTCGCACTTCTCTTTGATGGAAAAACTGGAGAGGCTCAGCTACAAGCATGTTTAACAAGTGAACTCTCCCTGGTACCCAGGTTCTCCAAAGTCCCCAAGAACTCACCATAAAGCTTTTGAGCTCCGTTTTACAAATAAGAAGTTTGAGGTAGGAAGAATTTAACAACTCGCCCTAGTTCACATAGCTACAAAGTGGTCTAGCCTCATTAAAACCAGCTGTCTGTTTTGAGACCATCTTCCAAATGGCAAACCGTAGCAATGATATATTTCCCCGCCAAACTAGAGATATCAGGCACCTGAATCCCATTTTACAGTAGATATGCCCTTTCACACCCCAACAGCCTTCTGCACCTCCCCAAATCTGGCCCCTTCAGTGGGATCCATACCTGTTCTTTCTGTCCAGTACCGCCCCTTCACCTTTCCAAAGCCCCACCCCTTCCCTTGAAGCCTAAGATTGCTTTTCCCAGATCTGTCTTTTCTTGCTAGCCCACCCAGCTCCACCTTCCAGGCCAATCCAAAACTCCGCCCTTTATTTCCTGAGGCCCCCTCTTCAGTTTAGCCCCACTATTTGCCGGGGTTAAAGTTCCTATTCTCCTAGGTTGGACCTGCTTTACAGATGGCCCCGCCCCCTTCGCAGAGCCCCGCCCCCTCTCCAAATCCCGCCCCATAGACTAGTTAATTCTCTTCCAGCCCCACCCCGCCTCTACCCATAAGTTCCGACCTTCCTTAGGTTCAAACCCATGTCCCTCTTGCTCTCGGCCATGCCTCCAGCCCCGCCCCGTGGCTCTGGCTCCGCCTCGCTGCCTTCCTCCGAGACCAAGGCCAGGTCTTTACCGCAGCCGGCGCCAGCAGTGGGGAGGGAGAAGGGAAGGAGGAGACAGAGGGGGAAGGGAGAAGGGCGGGCTCCTCATTCCCAGCCCCACGCTTAATGTTTGCAGCCGCAGATTCGACACAGTCGCCCCGACAATCCCAAGTCCCGAGTACTGTGATTTCAGTCTCCATAAACTCACCTTTAAGATACAGGTGCTAGAGAAGCCCTGTGGGGTGTTCAGGAGCCCTTATGAATGCCAGAGAATGGTCTCTCGAGCCTCAGCTGGCGGGCGGGGATCTGTGGCGAAAGTGCAGCTTGGCAGCGCCGCAGCACCACATTTACCCTGCGCAGACGCCGTCGCCGCCGCTGCTGCCGCTGCTGCTGTCCCTTCCTTTGCCGCCACCGTCTCCGCCGCCGCCGTCCCCGCGCTGCCTACAGGAGTCTCCATTGTTCCGGCAGTGTTGGATCAGGACGCTGGGCAACTTAGGGGATCTCGAAACGGGAGGCAGCCGAGAGAGTTGAGACGACACCCGGGCGCCGGCAGGACCGGGAGCGGAGGGGGTCAGCGCGGGAATCCCAGGGAGCCGGAGCCAGAGCGTGGGGCGGCAGGGGGCCGGGGTGGTGAGGTCTGAGGTCTCCGAAGTTGGGGCTCCCCCTCCCCGGCCCATCTTTCCCTGCCGGCCTCCCCAAGTGAAGTCGGAGCCCCGGCGGGCGGCCCCGGCGATGAGCCCGGACTCGAGGTGGCCGGTGAGTGCGGGCCAGGGACCAGGGCGGGAGTGGCTAACGGGGAAGGGTTTGACTCCTTTTGTGGGGAGCGCGTTGAGCTGCCCTGAGCTGCCCTGCCCAGGTGCCCCTCGGGCCCTTACAGCCGGAAGAACTGACAGTGACTTCGCTCCCAGCAGGCATCCCAGGGCAACAATGTATCCTTTGGGGCTACCAAAGTCAACCCCAGGAGGAGAGTCTTGTTTAACTTGTTAACACTTCGACAAAAGAGAAACGTCGCCGCATCCGGGAGAGGGCTGCGGGGCACCGCCTGGGCCTGGCCTGATCCCTCCAGCTCCCGCCCCCTACTTCCTCCAGCCCCCTGAGCTCTGTCGCCTTACCCTTGGGCCCTGAGCCCTACCACGGGCTTTCAGATCTGAGTTCTCGGCTCCCTCCGCTGTGCCTCTGCCGCTGACTCCCAGCGGAACATCTGCCCAGGACTCAGTGCTACTTAGGAAGCCAGGGAGCCAGGGCAGCAGAGCCGCTGCGTTCACCAGGGACCCATCATTGAAAGAGGAGAGCTTATTTATGCTTATGATTGGTCTGTTTTTAAAGGCACAGAAGCAGGTAGGAAGTAGAAGGGAGCTGGAATTGAAGTAGTAGCTTTACTGATGTGAAAGTCAGGTGCTTTGACAGAAACACTGAAGCAGCCCACTTGCTTGGTTACGTTGCAGGAAGATAGAGGCCTAGAGGGGTCACTGTTTGTCAGGGAGCTCAGGATGGCACTGTCTGGAATAGTGCCAAGCCCCTAGCTGAATTGTTAAACTCAACTATGCCTGAAGAAACTGGGGCAGTCTCTGACTAAGCTGGGCTTCCTGGGGGCTGGTGCCATCTGCTGTCTTCATTCACCCAGGAACACTGGAGAGGAGAAAGGGAGGGCCCTGAAGACCAGCATGGAATTGAGTGTGCCTGGATTGCCTTGTTTCTGTCTGTACACTTAGGGCTTGGTACTACTGCCAGGGCCAGGGGATAGACTCTCTCTAAAGACCTCAGAAGTGAATTAATTCTTTCTGTAATCCAGTGATTTCTGCTGGAGTCCAGGACTACATCATTGGCTACCCATTCAGGCTTCTACATGGGCTAACACTAGTCTTCATCCATCTGTCTCAGCTCCAAATCTGATGGTCTCATTCAGCTATTCTGGTACTGGGGATATAGAGGTGGGCTCTGGTGTCTGCACTGCACAGGTTCCAGTCTAGTGGGGAGGAGACAAAGGTGAGAATGGAATGCTATGAAAACACAGCTCCCCATAGGAGAGACAAGCCATACCAAAAGAAGTGACACTTGATCTGGGTTTTGAAGAATGAGTAGGAGCTCACCAATAAGAGAGGATGGAAGGCATTCCAAATAGAGATCATCTTGCAAGAATGAGAGGTTATAACTTTCAGGAAATGGCAAGCCGCCCTGGATAGACAGAAGCACAGCTGTAACTGGTGAAAAGAAGAGTCTGGAAAGGAGGACTAGGACCAGACAGTGAAAGGAGCCCTTGAATGTCAACATAGGGAATTTGGATATTATCCTGCAGTAGGGAACATCAGAAAGATTTTAATCAGGGATTGAAATGACTGTTGCTACTTGGTAAAAAGATCACTCTGGCCACATTATGCAAAATTAGGCTAGAAGGTTGAGGCAGAGGGCAGAGTGACCAGGCAAGAGATGAGGAGGCCCACACAGTGGCCATGGTGTGGAGGAGATGATACTTAGAGATGCTGTAGAGGTGGGCTGGCCAGGATCCTTGAAAAGAGAAAAGGTTGGAGGGAGTGGAGTGGGTAGCCACGAACTCTTCCTAGGCCTATGTTAACTCATCTGTACATTCTAGATGTGACAGCATGGGGGTGGACTTTGACGTGAAGACTTTCTGCCACAATTTGCGGGCGACTAAGCCACCATATGAGTGCCCTGTGGAGACTTGCCGCAAGGTCTACAAGAGTTACAGTGGTATTGAGTACCACCTGTACCATTATGACCACGACAACCCACCGCCCCCTCAGCAGACTCCACTCCGCAAGCACAAGAAGAAGGGGCGCCAGTCACGCCCAGCCAACAAGCAGTCACCCACCCCCTCAGAGGTATCACAGTCACCGGGCCGTGAGGTGATGAGCTACGCACAGGCCCAGCGCATGGTGGAAGTGGACCTGCACGGCCGCGTCCATCGCATCAGCATCTTTGACAACCTGGATGTGGTGTCAGAGGATGAGGAGGCCCCCGAGGAGGCCCCTGAAAATGGCAGCAACAAAGAGAACACAGAGACACCAGCTGCAACTCCCAAGTCAGGCAAGCATAAGAACAAGGAAAAGCGCAAGGATTCCAACCATCACCACCACCATAATGCTTCTGCCAGCACCACTCCCAAGTTGCCAGAGGTTGTATACCGGGAGTTGGAGCAGGACACCCCTGATGCCCCTCCCCGGCCAACTTCTTATTATCGGTAAGGCCGCCTCTGCCTCCCAACTCTGGAACACTGGTCAAACAGGGCTCAGGAGCCAGAGAGAGGAGACATGCAGCAGATAGGAGAGTGGCAGGGATAAAGGATAACAGGAGCACACTAGTCCTATCAGGACAGTGAGAGGAACAGTACTCCAGCTAATGATGGTGGCACTTATACTATAACTACTCCTTCATGTTATTTTTTTTGTAATTTTCTTTTTTTCCCACATACTGTTCTCACAACTCACTCAGGTAGATATTGTTCTCATTCAACACATGAGGAAACCACAGTTCAGAAAGGGGCCAGACATGCCAAAAGTCACGTGCCAGTAGGTAGCTGAACCAGTATTCAAACCTAGGTTCCTCTGACTCCAAAGCTGCACTGTTTCCACTCTATCAAAGGATCCCTTCGCTGGTTCCTGACCCTCTCCACTCCATCACTGTGTGACCTTGGGAAAGGCATCTGGCTTCTGGTGTTGTAGTGACCCCATCTATAGAGTAGGTTTAATATTCCTCTACCTGCCTAAACGTAGAGGACAAGGAACACTGATTTACAAGGTCCTAAAAGCAGCTCGTAAATTGCAGAGTAATTTTCCCATTGTCCGTTCCTTTCTTGTCACCCATCCTTTAGCACACCTAATCAGCATGTCCATCAACTAACTATATTTTGTACTCCCCCGATGGCCCTTTTCTTTATTTCATTTAATTGTTTCTTGGTAATCCATTTCTTCCCAAAAATTAGTCACAGTGGCTCCTAATAAAGTCACAGGCATAGGCTAAATTTCTTTAACATAAGGTAAAAAAGAAATGAAGGACTGGGGGCAGGGTGGTGGTAGAATTACATACAGAAAGTCTAGCTGAAGGATGGTACAAAAACCAAGTATACAACTTGCCTCTGAGAATCTTGGCATCCAAAGCAAAAAGAGCATTCTGATGAGTTAGTTAAGGTGCAGTCTTCGGTGCCAACTAATCAGAAGGTCTGATCTCTAAGAAAGACTTATAAAGGTTTTTACCAAAAGTATAATCCGTGTGATGTTATACTAAATCTCATAAAAGTGAATCTATGGGAACCCAAGTAATTTGGCTTAGTATGTCACTTTTTTTCTCTCCCCTGTTTACACGTTAGCCAGTCTCCCTCTCTTCCATTCTTTCGTCTGACCAGCCAGGCTCCACCTCCCTCTGGCTTTCCATCTGGTGGCACTGACTGTCATTTCCACCCCCAACACAGAGACCCCTCTTGGGGCCTGTCCACTCTCCTAACGGTTCCCACTCTCATAATGGCACTCTTTGCTTTGATGGGCAGCGCAGCCCAACTCATTCTTCTCCCTCCCTCCACTCAGATTCACTCTTTCCTCCTGGGGAACCAGGCTATTCTCCAGGGCAGCAGTTCTCAGCTGGCGCACTGCCATCAGTTTGGAGGTGTGTTGGGTATAATTTATTACTACTTTTAGCAAAACTGCCCAAGTTTTGGAAAGGAGAAGAGTCGAGGTCACCTCTCTAATAACACCACTTTTCTTGTTTGCATCTGATATATCAGGGGGAGAGGGAGGGTGGTGTGCCAGGAATTGTGTGTGACATGTAGCCTACCTTATCTGTGCTGTAGTGAGCCAGTAATCTGGGTGCACTCTGGAAGTGAGTTATGTGTGTCATGGCAAAGAAAAGTTTTAGAGCTGTTGCCAAGGTCTGGAAGGGCCTTATGGTTCACACTAGCCCTGAGCCACACCCTTTTTCAAGGATGAGGACATTGCAGCCACCTTGGGGAAGAGGTAAAGCACTAAGGAATAAGCTGCTTCAGATAGACATAGCATTTCAGTGTCTTCTCTTCCACCCCCAAAATACCTTTCAAATGAACAACACTGAGAACCTATTTCTGTGTGGTTCTTGCCTCTCTATCCTATAGTGGAGGAGCTCAACACATAAACAGCTATAATACAAAGCAAGGTGGTGGGTCAGGGCTGTGCAAAAGCAATAATAAAGCTAACATTTATTGTATACTTGCTGCATGGCAGGTACTGTTCTGATTACTTTACCTGTATTAATTCATTTAATGCTCACAATAGCTACATGAAATAGGTTCATGTTAGCATCATCACTTTAAGATGAGGAAACCTAGGCTCAGGGAGGTCAGCTCACTTGTGTGCTATCACACAAAGCATGGTTTCAGAGCCTATGTTTGCCTGGCCTGGTCTAGCACCAGGACCCCACTCCCCTTGTGGAGAGAGGATGGGCAGCCAGCTATGGGCCATTTGATTTGGCCCATTCATTTTTGTAATTCCATTTAATCCTGATAGCGTCTTTGGAAATAAGTAGTATTATCTTAATTCTATCATCAATAAAACTGGGTTCAGAAAAGAGCAGTGATATTCTGAAGGTCACAAAATGGGAGAGCCAGGATTTAAATTTAGGTTTGTTAGAAGCCAAAGCCCCATTCTTTCCATTGCAGCTCTCTGTAGCTTTACAGTACTGGAGTCCAGGTGACCTAGAGCATGGTTACGGCATGGGAGCCTGCTTTGACTCCTAGGAACCTGCTGGTCCAGTGAGTGCTGTGGAGTGTGAATCCTGGCTCTGCCACTTCCCGGTTGTGTGACCTTTCTGTGTCGGGCAGTTAACTTCTCAAAGCTTGCATTTCCTCCTTTGCAAAATGAGAGCAATAAAAACATTGACCCTATGGCTATGTTGACAGTAAATGTGATAACTTAGCACAATGCCTGGCTCACAGTAAGTGCTCAGGAAATCTTACTTCTGACTGTTCCCTCCCAAGGCTAACCAGACAACCACACAGTACCTATAGTTTGAGGGAGCCCTGAGCTTGTGCTGACACAGCTGACAAGACCCACAGCAGCTCATTCAGGACACTGCTAGCTGGTGCTAAAATAACTTACAGATAATTTTCAGGTGACTTCTGAGGACATTCCTTCCCCTGACTCTTTGCACCATCATCCAGACCATCCCAGTGGGTCCGAGCTGCCCCATCCTTCTCGCTTTAGGAGCCGCTGCACCCCAAGGGAGGGGTGTAGCATCTAGGATATGAGGTATGGAGTTAGCAGGCTTAATTTCACATCCCAGTTCTACCACATTCTCGAAAGGGAGCTGGGGCAGATGAAGTAACCTCTCCAAACCTATGTTTCCTTTTCTGCAAAACAGGAATGATTATAGGACCTATAGGTAAGGGTGGAATGAGACAACTTATGTACAGGGGGCTTAGAGTAAGTGCTTGGCAAATGTAACCCATTATCTTTAAGGGAGGGAAATCTCAACCATATGATGCTGAGCTGCCTGTGTGCACTGCAGGTACATCGAGAAGTCAGCAGAGGAGCTGGATGAGGAGGTAGAGTATGACATGGATGAAGAGGACTATATCTGGTTGGATATCATGAATGAGCGACGGAAGACGGAGGGTGTGAGTCCCATCCCGCAGGAGATCTTTGAGTACTTAATGGACCGGCTGGAGAAGGAGTCCTACTTTGAGAGCCACAATAAAGGCGACCCCAATGCACTAGTGGACGAGGATGCTGTGTGCTGTATCTGCAATGATGGTGAATGCCAGAACAGCAATGTCATCCTCTTCTGTGACATGTGCAACCTGGCTGTGCACCAGGAGTGCTATGGTGTCCCCTATATCCCTGAGGGCCAGTGGCTATGCCGCCGCTGCCTACAATCACCCTCTCGTGCTGTGGACTGTGCCCTGTGCCCCAACAAGGGTGGTGCCTTTAAGCAGACAGATGACGGGCGCTGGGCCCATGTGGTGTGTGCCCTGTGGATTCCTGAGGTCTGCTTTGCCAACACAGTCTTCCTGGAGCCAATTGACAGCATTGAGCACATCCCACCAGCTCGCTGGAAGCTGACCTGCTACATTTGCAAACAGCGGGGTTCAGGGGCCTGCATCCAGTGCCACAAGGCTAACTGCTACACAGCCTTCCACGTGACGTGCGCCCAGCAGGCTGGCCTTTACATGAAGATGGAGCCTGTGCGGGAGACAGGTGCCAATGGCACCTCTTTCAGCGTCCGCAAGACAGCCTACTGTGATATCCATACACCGCCCGGTTCGGCACGCCGCCTGCCTGCCATGTCCCACAGTGAGGGTGAGGAGGAAGAGGATGAGGAGGAGGATGAGGGTAAGAGTTGGAGTTCAGAGAAAGTCAAGAAGGCCAAGGCCAAATCCCGGATCAAGATGAAGAAGGCGCGGAAGATCCTGGCGGAGAAGAGGGCAGCTGCACCTGTGGTGTCAGTGCCCTGCATCCCACCACACAGGTATGTACGGAGCAGGTGGACAGCTTGGTAAGGGAAGAACAAGCCCTCTTGAAGATTGATGGCCCCCTGAGTGGAGTGACAGAGTTAGCTTATCTTTTTCCTAGCAGGAGCTGTATAGAAGTTTTAAAAAATCCAAAAGCGATCAGCTCTAACAGGTCACCTGACTTTTACATTAGGAGCCTGAAACTTTGATTTTTATCTGGCAGACCTAACTTATTTTAAACTGGCCTTCATTTGATGGCGTGATTCAAGTAATGAAGAAAGGATGTAATAGCTGCCAGCCACAATAGAAGAAATAGTCTGACTCTTAAGGGAGAAATGGAATGAAAAGGGGGAAGGAAATGCTTAAGAAGTCACAAAGTAGTTACTGCCACCAAGAAGTCCAAATGAGGGCTATGATCAGTTATTTTTAACTCTCTTATGTCCCTAGTTGATTTCCTATAGTTTACTGCTATACTTTATCTTAAAACCTGATAAGACTCAGTCTGAGCTAGGTATCCCAGGATAAAATGGTACTCTAAGCTATAGTGACAAGAGTGGTCTTAGGAGCCAAACTCCCTAACCCCCTGGTGAACAGGGTTAGGGATGTGGATTAGTGCTGGGAGCTTGGCTTCCAGTCTGCTGAGGTGCCATTGACAGTAGACTTATTCCCTATTCAGCCCCATTCAGACACTCTCAACTAGCCAGAGGCCCTTGTTTTGCTTAAGAAAACTTGTTCTTCTGCTTCCTAGGCTCAGTAAAATCACTAACCGCCTGACCATTCAAAGGAAGAGCCAGTTCATGCAGAGGCTGCATAGCTACTGGACACTGAAGCGGCAGTCACGGAATGGGGTCCCACTGTTGCGTCGTCTGCAGACACACTTGCAGTCTCAGAGGAACTGTGACCAAGTTGGGGTACTGTGTCATGTTCCCTGTGGGCTCTGGGAACTAGGGCCAGGGGATAAGAATCGAGATTTATGATTATAGCAGTCAATGTCTGAGGGCGTAAGCTGTTTCCTTTATTAAGCTAGCCTTCTAACCAGACCCAGGAAGAAATCCTTACAGATTATCCTTGTAGAAGGTTACTGTTCCTGTGTGTTCATCCATTCATTCCACAAGTATATACCAAGCATTGGCATAGGAGACACTTAAGTTGAGGGGCTCCCACTGGAGCTGGCAAACCTGCCAGTAAATCTGTGTGAGCCCTCCTTTGGCTTTACCTGAACCCAAGTTTCCTGGTCTGTCCTCCCCTCTAGCCTTTCCTTTGGCTCCCTTATCATCTCCTGACCCCTTTTTGCTTCTACAGAGAGATTCTGAGGATAAGAACTGGGCCCTCAAAGAACAACTCAAGTCCTGGCAGCGGCTCCGGCACGACCTAGAGCGAGCTCGGCTGCTGGTGGAGCTGATCCGCAAGCGAGAGAAACTCAAAAGGGAGACGGTGAGTACTCCTGGGCCAGCTGTATTTTAAAGAGGAAAGAACATATGTGGGAGAAGGAAAAGCATGTGTCACCTGGCCAGGAAGCAACAAGGCTGATGTCGGAGTCAGGTCTCCTGGTGCACAGTGTGCTCTCGGGCCCACCAGAAGCAGACTGTCACAGGAGGGTATGAATGGAACTCTGAATTATTTGATATAGGTAACTAGTGCTGTAAGTTCAGTCAAGAAGGGAAAGGCCAGAGTAGTTGTTATTTCACTGGGTGGGGACTTGTAGAAGGTAGACCTGAGTTAGTACACCCAGCTATTGGGGGTGGGAAAGAAGGAAAATTCCTACACCAGCTGCGACCATTTCCTCAGACCTCCCTGCCAAGGGACTGACCTGGGCCTGGCTGATTGGGCCTTTCTCTGTGTCAGATCAAGGTCCAGCAGATTGCCATGGAGATGCAGCTAACCCCTTTCCTCATCCTCCTTCGCAAAACCTTGGAGCAGCTCCAAGAGAAGGACACAGGCAACATCTTCAGCGAGCCGGTCCCTCTGTCTGAGGTAACCGAATTGGACGAAGTAAGAATCCCTTCCCCTCACTCCACCTTCTTTCTGTTCCTCTCCCAATTGGACCCCTGCTGCAGGTCTGGGCCGGGGACTAGGAGGGGACCTTGAAAAGAGGGGCTGGTGGCCCTGGAGCTCCAGGATGACTGGAGTTACACGTGTCACCTGGACTCTGTCTTGTCCCTGTCATACCCCAAAGGCCCAGAATGGGAGGCAATCTGAATTCCCTCCCCAGAGGCAGGGATTGAGTCTGCCAAATGAATAATCTCAAGGCAGGAAGACACTTTTGGGGTGCTGAACCCCAGAATGGAGACTTTAGAAGGCTGAGCACCTAAAGGTCCTGACTGGCAGACTCTTCTCTCTAAAAAATAAAAAATGAGAGGCCCGAGGCAACAGCCTCCTTATAAGTCTTAATGATAAGTAAAAACGAGCTATAGGAATGCAAGATGGTGTTATTTCCAGAGGACACCTTTAGCTGTTTTCTTATTGAAGCCTCATATGGCTCTAGGAGGAGGATTTAGCAGTAATTTTATCACTTTTTCCAGGCCAGGAAAAGAAGGCCCAGAGAGGTTAAGAGACTTGCTAAGGTCACACAGCTTGTGACTGGTAAAGTCAAGACTTAATCCACCCCTCCTTTCCTCTGTGCTATATGCCTACCTCTATAGTGGGAGGAGGTTACTGGATGCTTTTCAAGGGGTGGCGTTAGAAGCAGAGGTTCAGAGGGAATGAGAAGCATATCTCCACTTAGCCACACCTACCCTGCTCTCCTAGGTACCTGACTATCTAGACCACATCAAAAAGCCCATGGACTTTTTCACCATGAAGCAGAACTTGGAGGCTTACCGCTACCTGAACTTTGATGATTTTGAGGAGGACTTCAACCTCATCGTCAGCAACTGCCTCAAGTATAACGCCAAGGATACCATCTTCTACCGGGCAGCAGTGCGGCTCCGTGAGCAGGGTGGTGCTGTGCTCCGCCAGGCCAGGCGCCAGGCAGAAAAAATGGGCATCGACTTTGAGACGGGCATGCATATCCCCCACAACCTGACTGGAGACGAGGCCCCACACCACACTGAAGATGGTGGGTGATGAGTCACACACACATAGAGGCCAATGCTAAGGATGAACAGCGTTCCAAAAGTCCCACCCTGGGAGCAGGCAGTATAGGCAGGAAGCAGTTAGGCTGAGCAGTGACAAGCTTTCCCCAGGAAGCCAGATTCAGTGAATGGATAGCAATGTCTGCCAGTCCACTTCTTGGTGCTGCTATATTATGGCTGTTTCTGGTGGGAAACTGAGGGGAGAAGAGTGGGTTTCTTGCCGCCTGTTCAAAATTTAAGGGGCCCAGAGAACTGCCCTGACTCTGATCTTTTCCCCTCATCGCCCCCTAGCAGCAGAGGAAGAACGGCTGGTCCTGCTGGAGAACCAGAAGCACCTGCCAGTGGAAGAGCAGCTGAAGTTGTTGCTGGAGCGGCTGGATGAAGTGAATGCCAGCAAGCAGAGTGTGGGCCGCTCACGGCGTGCAAAGATGATCAAGAAAGAGATGACAGCGCTGCGGCGGAAGCTTGCCCATCAGCGGGAAACTGGAAGGGATGGGCCTGACCGTCATGGCCCCTCTATCCGGGGCAGCCTGACACCCCACCCGGCAGCCTGCGACAAAGATGGGCAGACAGACAGTGCCGCTGAGGAGAGCAGCAGCCAGGAGACAAGCAAAGGTCTGAACCCCATAGCAAGGTGGACCCCAAAGCAAATCAGACTTTAACTCTGAAGCACACACTTAGCCCCTGCCATCCCCTAGGCAGAGGTCTTTCCTGTATAGCTAGCTGTACTTTCTCCCTCATTCCCCAGTCAGGGGCCTCTTAGCTGCCTCTGTGGCCATTTGTGTAAGAAACACTGTTCCCAGTTCCATGATCCCCAACTCATCTCCCCAAATAGCTGGCATAATGGTCCTATACACCCAGGGCATATCCTGGACATTTACCCTTCCCACATCAGGCCCCTCACCAACTCTCCTTCTCTCTTTCTCTGCTCCAGGCCTGGGTCCCAACATGTCCTCAACCCCCGCACATGAGGTGGGCAGGAGAACCTCAGTTCTGTTCTCCAAAAAGAACCCGAAGACAGCTGGACCGCCCAAGAGGCCGGGCCGGCCCCCCAAAAACCGGGAGAGCCAGATGACCCCCAGCCACGGAGGCAGTCCTGTGGGGCCCCCCCAGCTCCCCATCATGGGCTCCCTCCGTCAGCGCAAGCGGGGTAGGAGCCCCCGGCCCAGTTCGAGCTCAGACAGCGACAGTGATAAATCCACAGAAGATCCCCCAATGGGTGAGCCTCACCATCACCCAGTCCCCCAAGAGAGTGAGCAAAGCTGCCATCCTTCCCAACATAACTTCCACCTATCCCTTCATTTTCCCATAATATATCAAAGCTAGAAGGGCCCTTAGGAATCCTTTAATTCAATCCCCTCATTTTACAGACTGGGAAACTGAAACCCAAAGACACTGATCCAGCTAGATTCCCATCCAGGGCCCCCTCCATTGTATCACTTCACTTCTTCTCTTCTCACCCTCCTTCGGGGATCTCTTGCCCTTTAAGCCTTGTGTGTCCTAAGCTCTATAACTGCCAAGGGAAGTGTAAGGGGTGGGGCAGAGCTGTGGCCAACTGGTGGACACTGCCCAGAGCTAGCACTGCTGGCCAAGGTTGGAGGAATTTTCCAGCAGAGAAGGGGAAGCAAGGCTCTAAGTACCTCTGACCCCCATGCCATCTCTGGTCTACATCTTCCTGACTGATTCCTTCCCTCCTCCCCCTCCTCCTCCCCCCAACCAAGACTTACCAGCCAATGGCTTCAGCAGTGGAAACCAGCCAGTGAAGAAGAGCTTCTTGGTATATCGTAATGACTGCAGCCTTCCCCGGAGCAGCTCAGATTCTGAGTCCAGCAGCAGTAGCAGCAGCAGCGCTGCCTCAGACCGAACCAGGTACCAGCCCTCCAGGTCAAAGCCTGCCTCTGGGTTGCTCTTCTGGGTTTCCCTATGGGATGTGGGGCGGCAGCCATCTCAGCCTAGATTAAGACGGCTCAAACCCAAGGTTCTCTGCAAAATAATGGAATAGATGTGAATTTCACCATAATGGAATGGAGGGACCATACTGGATTCACCTGATGTTTTAGAGCAGAGGGAGTAAACTGATGCCTTCTGTGGCCTGGATTTGGCCTGCAGACATACTTTGTTTGGCCAGCATGGTGGGTTTTTTTTTTTTTTTAATGAATCCAGAAGTGCCACATAAAACTCCCAATTTTTTTAAAAATTAAATCTTGCAAATCTAGCCAGTATTGATTTTAGACAGGGCATGCATTCAACACTGCCACTGCTAAATCCAACCCACATCAGTCAAATCATTGCCTAGTCCCAAAAGAGGGCATTTGGATTTGAAATTCTTTAACTTTTGCTTTCAAAAAGTTTTTGGTGCTAGGGGTTTAAAAAAGAAAGGACACCCTACCACACCATTCTCCACCCTTCTCCTTTGAGCTAAGCTCCCCTTGTCTTGCCTACAGCACAACACCCTCAAAACAAGGCAGGGGCAAGCCCTCCTTCTCTCGGGGCACATTCCCAGAGGATAGCAGTGAAGATACCTCAGGCACTGAGAATGAGGCCTACTCCGTGGGCACTGGCCGCAGTGTGGGCCACAGCAGTAAGTACTGTTGCCCAAGGCCAGGGATGCTGGGGGCCCAGTATCTGGGCCTTGCCAGCCCCCTGTCTGCTGATCTGCTCCCTCTCTCCCATTCCTGTGAAGTGGTAAGGAAGAGTCTGGGTCGGGGACCTGGATGGCTGTCAGAGGATGAGGACTCCCCTCTGGATGCTCTGGACCTGGTGTGGGCCAAATGCCGAGGGTATCCATCATACCCAGCTCTGGTAGGCTTCTGCTTTTCTTGTCACGTTCTTTGCCTATCAACCCCAGAATGCAGACTCACAATTGCCAGGCTTTTACTGTTCTGCTGAGCTGCAGAGTACAAAGGTCTTTGGCAGATAGACAGAGGTCTCCAATTAGTTTATTCATCTCTCCCTCTTCTTTGCCCCTTGGGCTCTGAAATAGTTCAGCATAGGAAGAAGGTCAACATTGCAGTCCTGGAAGCATAACCTTTCTATGTCCCTCTGCAAAGGAGTCTTCAAATTCTTGGGGAAGAAAGGGACTGAACAAAACCAAGGTCTTATTACTCCTTCAGATCATTGATCCAAAGATGCCCCGGGAAGGTATGTTCCACCATGGGGTTCCCATTCCTGTGCCCCCACTGGAGGTGCTGAAACTTGGGGAGCAGATGACCCAGGAAGCCCGAGAGCATCTCTACCTCGTCCTCTTCTTTGACAACAAGAGAACCTGGTAAGGGAGAAGGGGGGCATTTGATGACTTACAGGCACAAATACAACCCTGGGTATGGGGATAGGCTGCCAGGAAATTCTAGCAACAGTCAGACTAAGCTATCACAAATCAGTGGAGGAGGGACTTAGATCTTTGAGCAAAATGGTTATGTTGGGCATGAGTCTGAGCGACTGAGTAGGCAGCAGCTCACAAACACCATAGCTGGAAGACAAAGGACCATCAGTGACTGTGACAAATATGGAAGTGGTTCTCCACCCAGACTGGGTTTTCCCACTTCTGCCTTCATAGTGACAGGATGGGGATAAAGCAGGCAGAAACATTCAGATTCTGAATCCCTGTTGTCTCATATACATACGTAATCTTTTTGTTTGTCTGCAGAGGATATTTAATATCAGTAAAGACTGCCTGCAGCCTATGGGACAGGGTACCTTTTTCGGGTTAGGTCAGGGCTCCTCCTGTGAGCCCTTTGAGGACGGGGACTGTGTCTCTTGGTCTCTATAACCCCAGTACCCACCACAGCCTGGCTTTCAAGAGGTATTTTTGAATGAATGGAGTGAGGAAGGCTGGTGCTTGTTGCTCTCCCAGAGATGACTGACTTCTTCCTTGCCTCATCTTATAGGCAATGGCTGCCTAGAACTAAGCTGGTTCCTCTGGGTGTGAATCAGGACCTCGACAAGGAGAAGATGCTGGAGGGCCGCAAGTCTAACATCCGCAAGTCAGTGCAGATCGCCTATCATAGGGCTTTGCAGCACCGCAGCAAGGTCCAGGGCGAGCAGAGCAGCGAGACCAGTGATAGTGACTGATACTGCCCAGCACAGCCCAACCTACAATGCCCTGCCAGCTCTCTCCTTTTTGCTTACTGTCCTGGAGTGGCACCGGCCTCTGCACTGACTCATTCCTGGTCTTGGGGCCAGTCTCAGGGGAAGTTGGGTGGGGGAGGTCCCTCCTGCCCTGAGTGCAGCTGGACTGTACAGAACACTCCAAGGGCCCATGGTGGCTCTGCGCAAGGAAAGAGGAGGTCCCACAGGCCAGAAAGTTCCAGAGACCTCATAGCATTGTAGTGCAGGGTGGTGGGCCAAGGTTAGGACACTGCATAAAACAGGCCATCCCACCACCGATGCCTGCTCATGCCAGGAGAATCCGTAACTGCCTAGTGGCCTGAGGCCGTGCAGGTGGTGAGGTGAACAGGCATTGCCCAGCCTAACAGTGGGATTGATGTCTGTCCAGCCCAGAAGAGGGGCACTAGGTGACCCCCCTCCCCTGCTGTTGTAAATACTGTAATTAGCGGAGAATTTAAATTATTCTCATTTGTAACTGCGTTTCCGGGTCGCGCCAGAGTCATTTGGTACTAAAAAGACTGGGGCCTGTCCCCTCTTCCCATTGATTTCCCCACCTTTCAAACTGGTTTGTATTTATTTCAAAAGAAGAAAATATATTGATTCTTACAAAATAAATTGTTTGGAATTCTTGGTTCTTGCCTTCTTCCAGGGCAAAGGGAGGTTTTGCCCCCAGGGATGGCACATAATTGGGCCCAAGTGGTTGCAGGCTGCTCTTCATGCTCCATTTGTAAGACAACAGCAAAGATAATAGGAGAGCTCCCATTTCCCATGCACTTACTGAGTGACTGTACGTGTGCTGAGCACTTTTAGATACAGTTTCATGTAATCTTCGCATTAACTATAGGAGAAGCTAATAATAGGTTATCTGCATAGACACAGGTTTGAAAAATTAACTTGCTTAAGTTCTCATAATTAGGAAGTTGCAGAGCTAGGATTTTAACTCAGGTCTGTTTGTCTGCAGAGCTGAGTCTTTAACCAGTAAGTATGCCGAACTGCTGGAGGAAGTCTCTGCCCATTCTTTCATGAACTTCAGATACTTCCAGTCCTTTGCCAGTAGGATGATGGTCAAAGTGCTTCAGAGTCACCATAGTTGTGACTGGGGACTGAGCAGGAATGTAGAGGATTTCTCTTCATTCATTCCCAATCCTGGCACCTTTTCCGATTCAAACATTCATTGAAGGAAAGCATTCCAAGTGCCAGGTACCTGTGGGCTGACATGCCAGTGGATGAGACAATCACAGGGAGCAGTTACCAAGGGTCTCGGAGCTGCTGAGGGACTATAACTGAGATAACCACAGCATTTGACTGATACCAAATTCCTGGTACTCCCCAGTAGGTAGTGGGGGGGGGGGGCACATAGATGAATCAGCTGCAAATCTAGCCCTTAAGGAATTTGCAATCTAATATGGCAACCAAAAATCACTGTGGTAGAAAGTTTAAAAAAATCACCCAGATAAAAGTGCAGGTCTCCTAGCTTTTTGCGAGTTTCTCCAGAAGAGAAGCAATGACATAATACATCTCTCCTGGGCCCAGCAGCCAGCCCTGGCCACGGGGCTAGGCCGCTGCCTCAGAGCCACACACTTCCCCTTGCATTCTGAATTGCCTTTCCCACTCCCAGAGAAAGCCCCTCTACAGGCCGTATTCAGCTCGTCAGTGTTAGGTGGCGGAGTACTGAAGGAAAGCCGAGACCCCAGAACACAGGTGCAGGCGACGGGCGAGGCTGGACGATCTGAGGAGTCAGGAGTCAGGCCTCAGGAGGGAAGTCTTAGGAGGCCTACGAAGGCGAGCGCGAAGACAGAATCCTCAGGAGGCAGACGCTGTGGAGAGTCCTCGCAGGGGCTTGGTGGGCCGGAGCTGCGCTCGGGGCCCGTTGGATTCTCTGTGAAACGGGGGTTTATGGGAGGAGGACTGAGACGAGCGAATAGCAGACTGGAGAGGCTCGGGGGAGAAGGGCTCCGAAAATGGCGAGGGATTGGATTTGGTTGGGCAAGTAGGCAAGCCTGAGGAATTCAGGGCTCAGAGGACATCAGGCAGTGATGACAGAGGCCCGAGGGCGCACTCTGAGCCGGGTCTGTGGGGACAAGCTGGCCTACCTAGCGCAAAAGAAGCCCAGAGCGAGCCCGCAGCGAACCCAGCGCGCGCTAACCGCTGAGGCGCCTAGAGAAGACCCACCCACCGCTGCCGCGCCCGTTTTCATTGGCGCCTCTAATTTCCACGAGGATTGGCTCTCTCTGGATTCAATAAACCGGGCTTGAGCCCTGCTTCCTGTAAGAGCGAGGTCAGCTCTGGAGAAGCCGGAAGAGCATGTTTGCGGGTGCTTCATGTAGCATCTTGGTGGTACAGTGGCGAGCACCCTGGGGTCGTGGAGGAGGGGAGGTTTGGGGCAAGAGGTGGGACACTGTGGAAGGAACGCGACTTTAGTGACGAGTGAGGGGCGGGGCCTGCGGGAAGCGGAGGAATTAAGTGAAATGGGCAGACTTCAAGCAGATTTAAGAACTTGGGTGAAACCTTCAGGTTCTCGATCTCGGTGAGAGTGGTCTGCTGGCGGCAAGTTGAGCTGGTTCTGAGTTGGGTGTGGCCATTATGGGGCGGAGATCGATAAGGAAATATTAGCCTGCTCTGTTTTGCTTGGTAGCATGGAACATCGTACACTATACTCTGTTCCGTCCCTATGGGCCTCCATCCCCTGTCCACGCTCTGAGCTACGCCTGGACTTAGTTCTGGCTTCCGGACAATCCTTCCGGTGAGTGACCGTGGCTCCTGACTCCTCAGCACTGCAGGCCTGGGATGCAAGGGAATGTTGGGTATAATGGAAGAAACCTGAGGGTACAAAAGAGGAAACGGAGGCACGGGTGTAGAGCCTGTTAGCTCCTTTTTTATTTTTAATAGTCCGGTAGTTGTTGGAGGGGTGGAAAGATGGTTGTCACCTGTTACCTCTTTTATAACGTGGACGTAGTAAGCATGTGCAGTATTATTGTGAGGATAAATGATGTAATTGATGTACAAGCACTTTTATTTTACAGTTCATCGATCAGTGTTGTATGCGGAGAGGTTGTAAGATGGGAGGGACCCAAAGGGGGCAGTAAGGGAAACTGAGTATTACAGCTGCCCTGTATCGGGGGGCTCAGGTGGAGGGAGCAAAACCCTGCGCACTGGAGTGGTGTGCTGGCCGACCAGGTATGGACACTGACCCAGACTGAGGAGAAGCTCTACTGCACTGTGTACCGAGGGGAAAAAGGCCAGACTGGGAAGCCCACAGGAGAAGAGCTGAAGGCCCTCCACCAGTACCTCCAGCTGGATGTCAGCCTGGCTCAACTGTATAGCCATTGGAGTTCTGTGGACTCCCACTTCCAAGAGGTGGCTCAGAAATTCCAAGGTGAGTACAGAACCTGGGGCAAGGGTTGGGGTTCTTATAGTTTGGTTAGGTTATTCAGTTCCACCATCTGTAAAATGGGGATTATATCTACCTCATAGGATTTTATGAGGATTAAAGGAGCTAATACATGTACAGTGTTTAGAATAGTGCCTGACACATAGTAGTTATTTTTACTATTACTATTGTCCTGCTGATCACCATCGTGGAGTGATGAGGATATTAAGCCAAATCCTGTCTGTGTGATTGAGAGCAGGTGACATCATTCATTCTGTAAATATTACAGAGCATCTGCTATGGGACTGAGAATACAGCTGTGAACAAAATGGACACAAATCTCCACCTTTATAGTGCTTACGTTGTCGCTTTTTTATCTGTGGAATTTGATGATGACCCAGACTTCTCAACATGCTACAAGGAATGAGAGCTCTGGTGTTGCTTTCTCTAACAGTGCTGTCTCTCATTCCCCTGGGTGATTCAGATTCACCCTTCAGAATCAGGGGATTCCCTCTGGTGCCTAAGATCTGAGGGTGAGAGGAGGTCACTATTGACAGCAGGTCCTTCTCCTACCCCCTGCCTTTCCTACCTCCAGGTGTTCGACTTCTACAACAGGACCCCATCGAGTGCCTCTTCTCCTTCATCTGTTCCTCCAACAACAACATTGCCCGCATCACTGGCATGGTGGAGCGGCTCTGCCAGGCCTTCGGACCTCGACTCGTCCAGCTTGATGATGTCACCTACCATGGCTTCCCCAGCCTACAGGCCCTGGCTGGTGAGTAAATGGGTCCCTGCCCCAAAGCCCACTAACAGCTTTCAAGGTCTGTTTAGTTCTCCCATGGTCCACATCTCCCATCTCAAAGTTTCCTGCCTTCCCAAAGCGCGCCCTCATCCAGAATCACCCTGCTTGGTCTGATCAGTCCCAGTCATACCTCACCCTCCCTATCTGTCCCTGAAATGTCCTCACTACTCTGTGCTTTTTGCCCCATGGATTTAATGCCACTTCAGAAAAACATCCATACTCAATGTACAGTACTTTGGGGTTAAATGAACATGTTTTTGTTTTTGTTTTTTAAGAGAAATTATTTAGAAAGTCACAGAGGTACCTGGCTAGTGTTGCTCAGTGGATTGAGTGCAGGCCTGTGAACCAAAGGGCTGCCAGTTCAATCCCCAGTCAGGGCACATGCCTGAGTTGCAGGCCAGGTCCCAGCAGAGGGCACAAGAGAGGCAACCACACAATGATGTTTCTCTCCCTCTCTTCCTCCTTCCCTTCCCCTAATCTTTAAAAGAAAAAGTCACAGAGGTAGAACAAGTGAGCTGTAGATGAAATGGGCTCAGGGAACAAGTTACAGAGGAAAAATAAGGGTGCTTGGAGCTTAGGAGAAAGAGGCATGAAAAACGTGCTTTGCGGGGAAGGAAAAGTGCAGGCATGCTCCATAGAGAGAGCCACTGCACACGCGTTCTAGAAACAGACTGCCTGAGTCTGAGTCCTGGCTCTGGTACTTATTTACCCTCTCTGTGCCTGTTTCTTCATCTTTTGAATGGGGGAATAACCTATTAAAGTTGCCACAGGGTCAGGTAAAGGAATGCACATACTGCACCTAGCACAGTATTTGACATATGGAAAATATGCAGAAAATTCAAGTCGCCATCTCCATAGTGAACCCAACAGTTTTGTGTCCAAGAACATACATTCTTCACAGCAGCCCTGTGAAGCAAGTTTTGTTGTTTTTTTTAAGAGAGAGAGACATTGATTTATTGTTCCTCTTATTTATGCATTTATTGGTTTTATCTTGTATGTGCCCTGACCCAGATCAAACCTGCAACCGTGGTGTCTAGGGACAATGCTCTAACCAACTGAGGCAAGTTTTTACAGAGACAAGTATCTCAGTTGGCAGATGTTAAGG
Organism: Carollia perspicillata; assembly: GCA_004027735.1. Lineage (NCBI taxonomy): Eukaryota > Metazoa > Chordata > Mammalia > Chiroptera > Phyllostomidae > Carollia > Carollia perspicillata. The sequence goes on along the minus strand of PVKM010000129.1, from coordinate 45,407 downwards.
CCTAAGTGAGGGGAAGTGCTTGGGGGCTGCATAGGAAGGAGACAGCCTGCCTGGAGAAAGGAGAATGTTTTTGGTGCTTAGAAACCCAATCTCAGGCCTGAGCTTGCAGCTTAGTAGTCACAGAAATTCATTCACCTCTCCAGGCTTCTCCACTCATTTGTAGGATGGGAATAAGTGTTCTTATCTGGAAGGGTTTGAGGGGTGAATAAAGCTATCATGAGGCAGGTTTAGAGCACAGGCATTGGTGTCCCAGACCTGGGTGCAGATCCCATCACTGTGTCCTTTTGTAGGCAAGTTACTTAACTTCTTCTAAGCCCTCACATTCTCCATCTATGCAATGGGGAAAACAGTACTTTCTTTAGGGTCCTTGAGAAAAGTAAGTGTGATAATGTACCTAAAGCACTTTGCTCGTGTTTGCTCCCTAGCACTTGATCATAGAAGCTGTTGCTATTATTATGACTATTATTTTAGATCATGGGTGTAAACAGCCCTTGGAAAGGTTAAGAAACTCAATTGGAGAGTTTCTTCAGGGCAACAATCCTTCTCAGTCCCTGTTCCAGTGCCCAACACATAGTAGGTGCTCAGAAAACATTTGCAAAGAGGTAGAACCTAGGCCTTAGCCCTGTTCTTTGCACATGCAAGTGTCCTGGGATCTCCAAAAAGTGGCGTGGGAGAAGGGTGCTAAGGGAAAGCATTCATTTGGCATGGAAGGCTCACACTAGCCTAAGGACGTAAAGGATCTGAAGATGCCTGACGCCTGCTTCCTTCCCTACCTGTACTCCCCCGCAGGGCCGGAGGTGGAGGCTCAGCTCAGGAAGCTGGGCCTTGGGTACCGTGCCCGCTTCGTGAGTGCCAGTGCCCGAACCATCCTTGAAGAATACGGCGGGCTTCCCTGGCTTCAGCAGCTGCGCAAGGCCCCCTACGAAGAGGCCCACAGGGCCCTCTGCACCCTTCCTGGGGTGGGCACCAAGGTGAGGCCCCAGTGGGGTAGGAGCTACCCTTACCACCTATGTAGAGAGTAACAGAGTAGGCCTGAGAGCTGGGTGCAAGCTACTATCCATATAGAGGGTAACAAGGCAGACCTGAGAGCTGGGTGCAGGCTCAGCTTCTGGAGGCAGAGCAAGAAGGAGAAAGGATACAAGCAGATATTTTTATTAGAGAAAATGCAAAATGGGTGTATAGCACATTGCCCTTTAAGTGCATTTGTAGAAAGGTCAGGTATACATACACTGTATACCTGTATGTATACACTGCTGTATACACTGCTATATGTATGCAGCAATTTCTAGAAGGAACCACAGGAAACAGTAGTGGTTACCTTTGGGAAGACAAATAGGAAGATATTTCTACTTTTCATTTTATTTTCTTGAAATTATATGTACTTATAAAAATTTTTGTTCAATCTCAACAGGGTTAGCTAGCATCAAGATGATTGGGAATCTGGCATTTATTGTTTTCTTCTGTATACTTCTCTGTAGTTTAAAAAATGAAATTTTACTTAAGGAACTTTTTTTAATGGGCTCTGAACTTCACTCTAACATTAAATCTTTGTTCTGCCTCTTCCTAGCCATGTAACTTGGGCCAAGTCACTTCCCCCTTCAGAACCTCAGTTTTCTTGTCTGCAAAATGAAATACAGTACCAGCTTCTTTCCAGGTTATGATGAGAATCTGGCCTACACAGATGTTCATGTAGTAGCAATCTCATCACACCTATTTTGAAAATAATTAATAGATGGCCTATATCGAGAATATAGAATAATAGTAACCTCAAAGTGGAGGAGAAAGTAGCTGGCTTTGGAGCTAGAAACAGGATGCTGCCTGGATCCTGCCATTCCTCTTCTGTGGCTCACTCTGTGTCCATCCAAGGTGGCCGACTGCATCTGCTTGATGTCCCTAAACAAGCCCCAGGCCGTGCCTGTGGATGTCCACATGTGGCAGATCGCCCAACGTGACTATAGCTGGCATCCTACCACAACCCAGGCCAAGGGTCCAAGCCCCCAGGCCAACAAGGAACTGGGTAAGTGGGGAGATGCCAGGGCTGACAGTAGACCGAGGCAATGGAAACTTCTCACACCTCTCCCTAAAACCCTACCCCTGTGGATGGGAATGGGAGGGGCCAATTTATTTTGCTTCATTACTTTTGATTTAGGAAACTTTTTCCGGAGCCTGTGGGGCCCTTATGCTGGCTGGGCCCAAGCAGTGAGTATACCTACACTTTCTCTCTTTCTCAGTCTAAACTGCATAGAACTTCTCCCCCAGCCCGGACCCAGGTGACCCTAAAGGATTTTCTACCCTTTGTTCCCAGCCCTGACTCTAGTGGACTTGCATTGTCCTGGGCCTGCTCCCTAGGAACTCTGTGTCCTCTCACACTACCACCAGCCCCACTCTCCCTAAACCCAGTGTACCTTCTCCCAACACAGACTCCCCATGTCCCTAGGTGCTCTTCAGTGCTGACCTGCGCCATCTCTACCATGAGCCACCAGCAAAGCGCAGAAAGAGATCCACAGGGCCTGAAGACTAGGTGGGAGGCACGGGACAAAGGGATCCTCCCAATACCTTTTCCCTCCATTACCCATTATTCTCCATCCAGCCTCATGTTGGGAAGAGGGCTCCATGCAACTACCTCAGGGGGCAGGCACCCTCAAATCGAGCAATTTGCACAATAGTGTGGGGTGGGGGTTATCTGGGCAGACAAAGCTACCTATGGTTTTATCTTCTTCCCTTTATTACAAGAAGGAACAATAAAATAGAAACATTTGTATGGAAAATGCAGTGGAGGCATGGTAGGGAAAGGGTGGGGTGGGGCAGGGTAACCCCAGTTCAAGGAGGGAAGGGGAGTCGGCTGCCCCCCATCCCTCCCACACAGGGGATCCTGACCCTGGATCCAGAGTCTTAGAGGTGAGGGGGAAGTCTGGGAGACATTTCCGGGCCCGGCTCCACACAGCAGTCTCGACAGCAGCAGCCAGCTGCTGACCCTACGTGAGAAGAGAAAACAAACTTGGCTGGGGAAGCAGACCCTCCACTCCAACCTGGTTGCCCCTTCATGGACCACACCCATGCCCTTCCACACAGCCCTGGTCCTCACCCCCAGCTGCTGGTGTCAGCAACTCCCCATGGCTCGCAGTCTGTCCCTGCCCCTCCTGGCTGGTGCCCAGATGTAGCTTCCTCATGTGCCGCACCACAGCTGTGGCATTGAAGGCTTGCTGTGGGGAGAGGGGGAAGAAGGGACTTTTGAAAGAGTGGGAGACCATGGGGCAGCATCTGGCAGGGCGATTCTTGGAGTGGTTCCTTCTTTTTTAGGTATTAATGATTGATCCCCTACACCACCTAAAATATCTGCAAGGCTTTTTTAAATGCAGCCATATTACATATTTGCACATATATAAAGAGTATGTATTAATAGATACATAACGTTTTTTTCAGTTTTAAAATATTTTTTTAGAGTGGGAAAGGGAGAGAAACATCAATGTTGCAGAGAAACATGGATAGGTTGCCTCTTGCACACCTCCAGCTGGGCACCTGGCCCACAACCCAGGTGTGTGCCCTGACCGGGAATCGAATTGGCAGCCCTTCAGTTCACAGGCCGGCACTCAATCCACTGAGGCACACCAGCCGGGGCTATGTAGCTTTTTATATATAATTCATATTCACATGATAGCAAACAATATAGCATTGTGTCAGGCATCATTCTAAACACTTTACATACTAATTCATTTAATTTTCACAGAAGTCTTTGAGGTGAGTCCTATCAGTATCACCACTGTCAAAGGAGGAAACAGGCACAGAAAGGTTAAGTAACTTGCCCAGGTTTGTAGATTATTCAATATATCCAAGTAGATGTCCCCATCCACTCCTCATGTTCACCATATCTAAAACCAAAGTCATCCCCCAAAGATAAGTTTCTGCCCTGGGATCTCCATCTCAGTGATGGTACCACTGTCCACCCTATCCCCAGTCAGAATTTGGGGCCGGCCCTTGACGTCCTTAGCCCAACATCCACCCTATCATCACTTCTTGTCGATTCTACCTCCTAATCGACTCCTAGACCAGCCACTGTTCTCTGTTCCTGTTGCCCCTGCTCTGGTCCAGCCTTCACTGTCTCCTGCCTGCACCTCTGCCACCCTAGCCTCCTAAGGGGACTCGGCCTTCTCTCTGTGCCTCTCTCTGTTGAGAGCCCTTTCTAAAGGGCAAGTTCCTGCTGAAAATCCTGGGGCTCCATCATCATGATTAAGGCAGGGCCCCAGTGTGGCAGTTGAGACCCTGAGTAGCCTGGCCCCTATTTGCATATCCAGCCTGGGCTCCTGCCTCAGTCACTCAGTCCCCACTGCCCCCAAAGCCCTTCCAGTCCAGCCAGGTTTAGCACTGGCACATCCTTGGATGGCCACACTCTCTTGCCCTTGGCCCTTTGTACATTGGTCCCCTCTGCCTTAGACATTATTCTACTGTGCCTGGCTAATTCCTACCCAGCTGCCAGGTCTTTATGCCCCTTCCAGGACCCTGTGGGGTTGGATTTGATGTTTAAGAATTATACACTGTTCTCCCTCTACATTTGGGGTCAGGGACCCTCACTGGAATAGAGTAGGTGACAGGGAGCATTGAACGAATGGATGGAAAAGGTTCTTCGGCCCTGGCCTGCATTGTCCCTCAAAGTGAAAGATCGCTGGTTCAATTCCCTGTCAAGGCACATGCCTAGGTTGCAGACCAGCTCCCCAGTTCAGGGCATGCAAGAGGCAATTGATCGATGTCTCCCTCTCTTTCTCCCTTCCCTTCTCTCTAAAAAATAAAATCTTTAAAAAGAAAGAGTTTCTTTAGTAAGCATTCTTGAGCAGTTACTGTGTGCCCAACTTGGTGCCAGGTGTTGTGCAAGCTAAAGCCCGGTTAGGAGTGGAAGGAGTTCTGTGTAGGCTGGGACCCAGGACTAGGGACATGGGCTCACCTTCCACTTGCTCTTGGCAAAGTTCTTCTTGATCTGCTCGCTCACTGACTGGTGAATATTCTTATCCAGAGCCGTATCTCCTGCAATCCTAGGGTAGGGGTGTGTGGAAGGTTATCTGTGAAGGCCCAGCAGGCCTGGGGGCCCTGGGCCCCACCCCAGTTCACAGGTCATTGGAGTTCTCACCATGGGTGCTGCAAGGCCTGCTCACAGGTGAACCTCTTTTCTGGATCTTTCTCCATTAAGTGCCGGATGAAGTCTTTGGCTGAACCCCCAAGACAAAAGCAAAGATGGAAAGAGCATGGCAGTGCCTGTGGACATGCCCAAAACAGAACCTACCTCCTCAGGTGTGGCCTGGTATCAAAGCAAGATGAGAGGCCAGATCTGTCCATGAGCCACCCCACCTGTTCTCTTCTCTAAGCCCTCCATCCACCCCAGCCTTCCAGCTGTCTCCTTTTTCCCTTAAACACTTGTGCTTAGAAAAGGTTCTACTCAGTGTATTCACACTGATGTGTAAATGATTAATAATGGTTTCACAGGTTTGCCTCCTACTAGGAGGCACAAAAGGACAGATGAAAACTTTTATGTGATGTTTTAGGCATTAGGAAGTCAATGGGGGAAGTATTTTCAAAAATACTATGTTTGAAGGCCAAATGAATGAATGCCTACAGGTTTCTCAGATCAGGGCCAGGCAGAGGGAAGAACCTGGGGCGGGTGTCTCAGACAGCTCAGGCTGGGGCTGGGGAACTGACTGAAGGAAGGCAGTGAGGAGGCCCCCGAAGCATGAGGAAAGCACTAGCGGCAGGGCCCAGGGGAAGAAGGCAAAGCCCCAAATACCAGAGTCAGAGATGTCGTCCCAGTAAGGAGAGTCAAACTCGTACTCGGCCTTCAAAATCTGTTCAAAGAGTTTGGCATCATTCTCGTCATAGAAGGGGGGGTAACCGCAGAGCCTGGGCAGGGAGAAACTCATCCTCATTTCCATTTTCGGTGTACACACTGGCTCCAGATGGAGCTTTGGGGCAGTCCCAGGGGTCAGGGAAGACCCCCAGGAAAGAGTTCCCCCTTTTACAAAGGGAGTTTGGGAGATCTACCCCTCTCTGCCTTATTCAGTCCTGTCCAGCTCCACTTTCTGTTCCTTAACATCTCACCATCTTCCTCAGGGTCTTTGCACATGCTGTTCATGTCTGGCTCCCTCACTTCATTCAGGATGCCAGTCAAATGTCACCTCGGAGAGGACTTCCCTAACCTTTCCATCTAAAATGGCATCCATTCCCCTCTCTCTATCCTACTTCATTTTTCTTCATAGTACTTTTTAACCACCTGACAATATTCTATGGATTTATTTACTTGTTTATTTACTTCTCTCTCGCCTACTACAATGTCTGCCTCCTGAGGGCAAAAACTTTATTTTGTTCTCTGCTAAATCCTCAGTGCTTGGTACAGTGCCTGAAACATAGTATCTATTGAATGAAGTAATATTAGTCATTAATTGGTAGATAAAAAATGTGGATGGCAGGAAGGAAGAAATAGCAGAGGGGAGGAAGAGAACACAAAATAGGGGAGAGGAGACGTCTGGAACCATACACCCCAGCGGCCAAGCCCCCACTCACAGGATGTAGGCGATGACTCCGATGGACCAGCAGTCCACTGCCTTGCTGTAGGGCTTCTGTGCCAGGACCTCGGGGGCTGTGGAGGAAGAGGACATGGTGGTGACAAATCTGCCCTGCAGCTCCTGGTTCCTCCCTCTCCCGTGGCCTCAGCCCAGGTCCTTCCGCACCCACGTATCCCGGGGTCCCACAGGCCGTGGAGAGTACACTGCTGGGGTCCTCCATTTTGGAGAGGCCGAAGTCGGAGATCATGATCTTCGAGTCTTCATCCAGGCTGTAGTACAGCAGATTCTCTGGCTTAGAGGGCAGGAGGGAGGGGACGGCACAGTCAGAGGCTGGCCAAACCTTCTGTTTCCCCAAGCACCCCTGGGAAATGGGACCCCAAAAGCCACTGTGGCTTCACAGATGCTATCACAAGAAACTCAAGGAAGTTCTCAAGGAGGTTAAAAGTTCCAGAAAGGACAGGGCTGCGAAGATGTGGGAGGGAATTTTCTGTAAACCTCAGGTGTTTATTGTGAAACCCTAGAGAAGTAATTTTGGAACACCTACTGTGTGCCACAACTTGACTAGCACTTGATTTCACTTCGGTCTTACCACATCCCTACCTTAAGATGAGGAAACTGAGGTCTTGAGAGAAGGTCTATACATAGCGACTTGCCTGAAAACCTACACTTAGGGAGTAACAGGGTCAGGATTCAGACTCAGTTCTGTCTCACCCCAGATCTGGTCTTGTAGACTGGATGAGATGTACTACAACATGTGGACCCCATCATAATCTGAGAAGTAGGGTTTCAGGGGTTTCTGGCTTCATTATGTTTTGCTCTCCCATCCAAGTTTTCTACAAAGAGCAAGTGGGACTTTTTATTATCAGAAAAAGACACAAGACATTACTTGGATGACAAGACAGTAGAGTTCACCTTTGTTCCCATTTGTGTGCCTGAACTGCAGTGGGAGGGAGCAATTTAAGGCTTACAAGGTCCACTCTGTAGATGGGAAGCCAAGGTTCAGAGAGGGGGTGAGAGTTACCCAAGGCCACACAGTGAGAAGTGTGCAGAGCCCCCATCCCTGGATGCCCCAGCTCACCACACCCTCACACCCCACCTTGAGGTCCCGGTGTACGATGCCCAGGTCGTGCAGATACTTGACAGCATCCAGCACCTGAAATATAAGGCGGCTGGCATCCCGCTCCGTGTAGAAACCTTTTTCCACGATGCGGTCAAACAGCTCCCCTCCTGACACCCTGCAGCAAGGAACAGGGCAGTCTGGCCAAATGGGCAAGAGAAGCAGCGAAGCTAGGGAGGGGCTGGCAGGGAGAGGAAGGGTCAGTGGCAGGTGGGCTGCTCACAGCTGCATGATGAGGTAGAGGTGGCCCCCACTCTCATAGATGTCATCCAGGGCAACAATGTTGGGGTGCTTGATCCTGAATGGAGAAACGAGGTGGTTCAGAGCTGAGAACAGTTTGGCTCCCTTCCCACCCTCACCTTGAAGGACCACTGCCTGAGAACCTGGGTAGGACACACCAAGGATCTGGATCCCAAAGGCAAAAAGCTGATTTACCACAGTCGATTACAGTGTGTTCAAAGGCGGAGAGCACAGAGGTAAACACTCTCTAAATAACTAGACTTGGGTCCAAACCTGCCTCTGCTATGTGCTATTTGGGGGCAAGTATTTCACCTCGCACTGCTGATCAGTATATGATTTTTTTTTTCTGTTTTGATAAATCTGTCAGCTTGCACAAGGCCAGGGGCTTTATCCTGCTCACCACTGTTCCTTCAGCACCTGGGGCAGAGTAGGTGGTCACAAATATTCATTGAATTGAGTGTAACCTCTCTGAGCTTCAGTTTCTTCATCTATAATATGAAGCCAATGATAGTACTTCCTTCAAGGAGTTGGGGTGAGGATCACATGACATAATAAACAGGTAAGTAAGATGCTTCATATAGTGCCTGGCACATCGTAAATAATAAACTAACCATGATGGTAACTGACCTTCATGGAAGATGGCTTTGCCATAGACTTGCTGTGTGACCCTGGACAAGTCCTCTGCCTTCCCTGAGCCTCAGTTCCCCCACCCCTACCACCAATAGTGGAAATGATCATTTTGTCCCTGCAGGATGGTTGGAAAGCTCAGGAAAGAGACTGAAAGTGAAGATTCTCTATAAACTTTCTAGTGAGGCAGCAAGTTTCATGTGGGCATGAACAATTCATAGATGAGGTGGTGTTGACTTAGTCAGTGGATCAGCACATAGGCATTTTCGAATTTGCTCAGTGGTTTATTACATGAGGAAACAAGGCATGTCTAGCAATAACACCAGTTGAGATGCATGGTTTCAAGCCCTGTTCAAGGATCGACCTTTAGACCTGATTGAACAGATTAAGCCTCTGTAAATAAGCAGTAACGTATCAATGACAACTGTCATGTTAGCTATTGTGTCAGGCACTTGAAATAAAGGGTTGCTAATGCTCGCCACAACTTTGACAAGTGGAGATTATTACCCCATTTTATCAATGAGTAATTTGAAGCTCAGAGAGGTTAGATGATTTGCCCAAAGCAGGGGTTGGATGAGGATGGGAAGGGTCAGGGCAGGGTCAACCTGGGCTATGGCTCACGCACTTGTGCAGCACAGCAATCTCGTTTTCCATGCTGCCCTCCTTGCCCTCCAGAGCCTTCTTGGCGATGCACTTGATGGCCACCAGCTTCTGAGTCCTTTTATCCTCTGCCAGGATTACCTCTGAGAAGGCCCCCCTGTAGGGAGAGGGGATTCATGAGGCAGTGAACTGGAACTCCAACTTCCCTCCAGCCTTTCCTCTTTTCCCTGTGGGTTATGTGACCACCTCAGGACCAAGGAGGTAGGATGAGCCTCCATCACTTATCCATCCTCTAGTGTCAATTGGAATAGTCTGTGCCCTGGCCATAATAATGGGGTCATGTGATGCAAGCCAGCTTATTGGCACTTTGAAAATGAGGTGCTCTTTTGTGCTAAGCTGGTAGAATGTAAACCTGGGGCTAATGGTAATTATCTTTGCCACCACTTGGGGAGAACCTGCTTGAGAATGAGGCCAGCACAAAGGAAATCAGGGAAATGGTCCAAGACAATTTCCTGATAACATCATGTGAGTCCCTGGATCCAGCCATGCCTGAAGCTTACACCCTGGGGTTGTTTTTTTGTTTTTTGGTTTTTTTTTATGTGCTTCATTGATTTCTTTTCCTGCTAAAGCCAATTTGATTCATGGCTAATTTAACACCCTTTACAACCTTTAAATACCATCAGCATCACCTAGGAACTGTTTAGAAATGCAGAATCTCAGGCCCCACCCTAGACCTACTAAACCAGAATCCACATTTTAACAAGATCCTTGGATGATTTGTATGCTCACTGAAGTTTGAGAAGCAGTGCTTTATAACAGGCTTTTAGAAAGGAACAAATTAAATTCAGTTGCACTGAAATTCACTGATTAAGGAGGGTTTACTACAGTATTCTCTTTAAAAATGATTTTATTTATTTACTTTTAAAGAGAGTGCATAAGATTCATCCGTTGCCTCTCGCATGCCCCCAACTAGGGACCTGACCCGCAACCCAGACATGTGCCCTGACTGAGAATCAAACTGGTGACCTTTTGTTTGCAGGCTGGTGCTCAATAAATTAAGCCACAACAGCCAGGGCTACAGCATTCTTTCTGTTGCTTTTGGATAAGAGATCATAAGTCAAAAGCATCTCCCATGGTGAAATCTCAATCATCAGAATAGCTAGTGACTGTGTAGACTCATTGCTGGTTTCCAGTCCTGTCCCTCTCCAGTTTAACATCCACACCAGGGCCAGAGTGACTGTCTTGAATTGCAAACTGGTGGAAAAGTCTTCAACATCTTTCTATGGCCCATGGGATAAAGTCCAGCTTCCACAGCTTGGCTTTCAAGGTCTTGCATGACCTGTTCCCCTTTCTTCCCCAGCCTCTGACTAAAAGCTCCACCTGACTGTACTCCTTTCCATGCAAATTACACCTCTAAGCCTTTGCTTATGCTATTTTTTTTGCCTGGAATGTCCTCCTCTTTCTCTGACAAGTGCATTCCTACTCATCCTTCAATACCCAGCTCTAATGCCTCCTTCTCCAGAAAGTGTTCCCCCAGGCAGAAGCCACTGCTCTATCTGGGTTCTAAGGAATCCTCATTCCCTTCTTTAATCGGAGCTCAGCATGTACCCTGCTGTCATTTTCCGTGTGTCTGTCTCCCTCACATGTCTGGGATCAACATGAGGGCAAAGACTAGGTTTCAGTTTTTGCTGGACTCCTAGCACTAAGAACAAAGCCTTGGCTAGTGTCCATCCCTAGACGTAGGCCAGAACTCCCAGCTCCTGGCAACAAGTTGAATAGACTGACTCCTTCACTCTTCCCTACTTCCTTCTTTTCATGGGAACCCAAAGCTGTAGCAAGAGCAGCCCCGGTTTCATCCACTGTCACCAGAAATGAAAAGCCAGTATTGGACATGGCAAGGCTGCCAGAGGGCCCAGGCTATAGGAAACAGGAAGTAGTGATTAACTGGCCAGAGGAAGCACCACCCTGGACTCAGCCTCCCCAGCTAGCCAAGCCCAAGAGTAAGGACCTTCCCAACCTCACCACCTCAGCTCAGGGACAGCCCCCATTCTCTCCTGCCCTGAGACTCACGTTCCCAGAACATCACGGAAGTCGTAAATGTCCCTAATGTCCTCCGCCTGCTTCCAGCTGGGGCCTTCCACTGCCCCAGGCATGGCCCACTGCCCCCTGGCCGTAGCCAGGGCTCCTGGAAAGGGAAATGGAGGGAAAAAACTCAGTAGGGCCCAGACTTCTATGTGGGAACTCACTGGTAGCCCTATTCAGTCATTCAATCTGCATTTTTTCATTCTTTGATTCATTTACATGACAAAATCGTTCAACAAACATTCATTCATTCACCAGTCATTTATTCACATTTTTTTCCTCTACTGGCTAGAGGACAATCCTTCATGGTGGCAGCAAAATTCTTCAACAAAGTCATTCACTCATTCATTCATTTTATTCAGCTTACCTCCCAGTTTCTCCCTCTCTAAATCCAAATACCCCCAGAAGACTCCGGCCTCCCAAAGGACAACAGAAAAGACCCCACAGCAGCTCGTAGAAGCACAAAGCCCAGGAGGATCCCCCTGTCCCCAGAACCAGCAACATTCCAGCCCCACCCTGGGAATTGCAGGGGTGTCTCCTCTCCCTCCTCCTTCTTCGCACCGCCCAGCCTCTCGAAAATCAGGCTTCCGGCAGCCTGGGCTTCCAGCAATATCTCAGCCACGTTTTTAAATAGCTCGTTCAGGCACTGTTGCCACGGCAACAGCAGCCACATCTGGAGCTTCCCAGGATTCCTATTTTCCCCCTCCCACCTGACTCCCTATCTGGGTCTCAGCAGTCTGAGAAGTGGTCCCACCCAGCCCATCCCCTCTTGATCAGAGTCAGAGACTTCACCTTACTCTGATCTGGCCTATACCTTACTCAGCTGATACCTCTTCAGAAGAGGGTGTGAGTGCTTTCTCCATTTATCAGATGGTGAATAGGGAGACAGAGGCTGGCGATGAGCAGGAGCTGTGTCTAGAGTTTCCTAAATGACCCTTCGCTGGAGCTCCAACAAAGTTTTCTAAGAGTGAAAGCCTTAGAGGGCTCCTTCCTGTATTGGAAAGACTGCCCTCCACTGGTCCTTCTACTGTGCAGCCTTACTGGGGCCTATTCAGAGAACACAGCCTCACAAACCCATCCCAGGCCCACAAAGGGTGAGGTTAAAACAGAGCCCAGCATGCTGTGTGACTTCAGAGAGGTCACTTTCCTTTGCAGAAGAATGTGGGGAAGGTGCTCTGACTAGAGTTCCTGGCATGAGACCCCTCTCCTTTGATGGGACCTCCTTTCCATTGGGGCCTGGCCAGGTGTGCAGCAGTGGCAGGCCATGGAGGGACCTCAGCACCAGCCACCTCTTCAGGAAATTAGACTTGATGGTAAGCCCTAGAGGTAAAGTTTTCAAACCCCCCTGGAGGCCTAGCATATACAACCCCCATAGTTCCATACATATCCCTGCTCCCAGACACACCACCCCAAGCCCCACCCATTCCTCTGAGTGCAAACGACTGCCCCCAGATCCAGCACCCTCCATACTCAGAAACCCTGACAAGGTATAGTATCGGTACACCCAGACATCAGCACACATGTCCAAACACATGATCCCCCAGACAGCCTCACACCTAAATATCCCTCCCACAGATCCCTCTCACACCCTGAAGCACACATCTGTGTATACCTACACCAGATGACACCCAGAAACACATACATGCCCCTCACCTGTATACCAGACATCCCGGATTCACTCATACCCCTTCACCCTCCAGTTCCTGTACACCCTAGAAGCTCCTACACTCCAAACTGAACCCCAACAAATTACACACCTTACTTCAAACATCCTCAGTACACAACCATATACCGCCCCCCGCCCCCGCCCGTACTACCTTTTGAGCTAGATACCAGCATGCACAGCACCTGGACACATATCTGCAACAAAAACACTGATTCCCAGACATCCCCTCCCATAAGGATGCACTTACACACCAGCACACCACTACTCTGCATATCATCCTCATGCCTGTGCTAACATTAGCACACCCCAACCCGGCCCCCACACATCTCTACCTTCAAATGCCCAGTCCTTCCACATTCGGGCCCTGCTGCTTGCACGCGCATACACACACACACACAGCCCTCCCCACCTTCCTCTATTTATCCAGTCAATTCCCCACCAGCCCGCCTGGCACCTGCTGGGTCTGGGGCAGAAGTCAGGGGAAAAGGACCACCCAGCCCTGCCCATCCAGAGTCCAGCCCGCCCTAGCACTCCCTCTCATCCTTGGGGGAGGGCATCCAGCGGTCCTCGAGGTCCGGCCACCCTCCTAGACGTGCAAGGGCGAAGGCGGGAAGGTCCCGCGGCTGTACCTGCGGCTGCCCCGCCGCGGGGCTGGCTGGGAGGCCCGAGGTGGCTGACGCTGAGATCCCGCCACGGTCTGTCGCCCGCCGCTGAGCGCCTGGCCCGCCCGCCTGCTCTCTCGCTGGGGCTCGGCTGGGACTCAGCTGGCTCCCTCCGCCCGCCTGCGGCTCTGATGTCAGTAGAGGAGGAGCCTGAGGCGGAGGGACGGGAGGCAAGGAACCGGGAGGCGAGGCCAGGCTCCCCCGCTGGGGAAGAGGCGCGCGGGGGCAGGCGGTACCCCTAGCACAGGTCAGATCCTCTGCTGGATGCTCCCGCTCTTTGTCTCCCGTAGGACCCCCGTTTCACAGAGGAGACAAGCTGAGGCCCTAAGAGATAAAGCGTTCAAAATCAGCAGTTGGTCGGAGGCAAAGTCGAATCCGAACCCAGGTCTGTCTGATGCCGGCGGCTGGCCAGTTTCACTCCGTCTTCTCCTAGAGTTTCTCTCAGACCCGTCTGGGAGCTTAGGGCCCTGCGGCTCTGTTTCCCCTCCCCTCTCGACCACCCCACCCCAGTGCCCAGAAGGGAGCCGGGTCCCTCACGAGGGCTCAGGAGACTGTTGAGGGCAGGGCGATGGGGCACTAGGGAACGAATGGGCAATGCAGAGAATCGAGGCAGTCGTGACGGGTGGCAATCCCACTTGACAAGTGGAAAAAATAAGGCACCACCCTGGGCACCGCCCTGGGGTGTAGGGAATTGGGGCGTCAGCTCTGCCTTGCTGAGGGACCTCGGGCTAGGGAGGAAAGGGGGAGTTGAGGGAGTTAAATCAGGATCCTGGAGGAAGCTGGAGAGAGGACCGAGTGCCACGTGACTGGGCAGGCGCCAGGGGCTGATGGCTGGAGGGGAGGGGGGCCCCCACCGCTCCTGGGGCGGCAGGCAGGCAGGCGGCCAAGGGACCTGACCGAGGTCCTCTTGCGCAAGGCCTTCCTTGGGAAGAAATTTGGTGTGCAGTGAAGGAAGGGAGAGCAACTGGCCGGAAGTGAGGGTAGGGCTGGCCTGTGACGAGCCAGGGGGGCACATTGCCTCAGACCCCAACCCCACTCCACCTCAATCACCTCCCAGTGCCCGCTCCCCCTTCCTGAATTCCCGCATTGCCCAGCTGGAGATGGGAAGAAGACGATGCTTACTGCAACCCAGTTTCAACTGGACTTTTCCTCTTAATTCTCTGGACTGTGTCAGAGGGCGGTCCATTTATTATGTCCAGTGTACAGATGAGAGAGGAAGATGGCTGAGGTTCCTAAAAAGGCTTTAGGTATGGAGTTACCTAGGTCACTCTTTACCTCTCTGAGCCTCAGTTTCTTCGTCTCGAATATGGGAATATTGATGACTGACTCAATTCTCCTGAGAATTCTGAGATAATGGATGTGAAGTGCCTCAAGGGATTCAAAATATCAGAGCTAGACTTAGTGTAGCTCAGACAAGGGACCTAATTTTTCCAGGGATGGGCCTAAGGGGCAATTTCCCTCTCCCAAATCTCGGTATCTCAGACTGCCTAGTCCATGAAAAAACACACTTTGTGCCCAGGGCTGAGCCCCTAATCTCTGCTCCCTGCACCCACCCAACACACCCACTGAGCTGAGGTTGTCTCACCCAAATTCCTGTTTATCTCATTAGCATTCTCAAGGTGAAAGGTGGCCTCTGTCCTTCCGAAGACTTGTATGGTTTTTACACTCTGTTTTTATTTACATTTTGCCTACTTTTAAGCAAGTCCTGGGGGGTACTTATGCTTTCTTTTTTCTAGCAAACACATTATCTTTTTCTTTTAAGAAGTATTTCTACTAAACAAGTAATACATGATCACTGCAAGAAAATTACATAAAGTACTAAAAACACACATAATACCATTTTTGCCACTGACCAGATTCCTTCATTTGCCAAGGAACAGAAACCCAACCAAAGCCAGAGGAACCTATGGCTCACAATAGCTGGCACGAGATTGAAAGAAAAACAGCAGGATCAAGATCTTAGAAGATCTTGGGAGACTGGAAGTGGAGGCACCAGTGCTCACAGGATTTGCTTTCTCTCATCTCTCCTTGTCTCGATGTCCCTCTGCACACTGCCTTCCTTTCTTCTGCAGAGTGATCTGCCCCAGCTTTCCAACGGAACCCAGCAGAAGGAGAGCTGTATGCTCAGGGGAGGGCTCTGCTGGATGCCAACGCTTTGGCCCCCAAGACTGTTGTCAGGGTAATGAGGGACTGTATTGGGCAAATGTACTGTCATGGGCATCCACACCAGAGTCACAAGAAATGCAGAGGAGTATCTTGCCCAAAGGAAATAGGGACGGGTGCTGGGCAGGCATAATAACAAATCCACCCCAGCCCTATTCTAATCAGTCAGAATAGCCAAGTGTTAATGTTTTCCGGTACATATTCTTCTGGACCTTTGGGGATGCATATATACATACACGTTACTTCCTGCCGCCTCCACTCCCCACCCAATGAGCATATATCAAGGTACTAAAACAAAAAGTGAGTCAAGGAAAGTCAAATTTATGAAGAGAAAAAGGAAATAATCTTTTTCTCTCTTTTGCTATTAAAAAGATGACAAAGCAACACCGACATCCCCATCTCTCCTTGAACCTGACAGAAAATAAGCCATTGGAGGAGTGAATGGTTTTCTAAGATTAGAGAAAATGGAAGAAGTCACAAGGGAAACAAGGACAGGTTTATTTATAAAACATTAAAACATTCTTTAACTTTCTGTTGCTAAAAACAAACCAAAACACCCGTACCCTACTCCAAAATCATAGCTGACAGTAAAAAGTGAACTTCAGACTGAGGAAATGTTTTGCACACAATGGGTTAATATTTCTATTACGCGAAGAACACATAAAAGTGGTAATAAACAGACTAAGGACACAATAAATGGTCAAAGGAAACAGATGAGACACAATAAACACAGGACAATTTCTACCTCATGAGTAATCAAAGTAAACTAAAAGAGCTTATTTAAAACCTTTTAAACTTGAAGTTTAAAAAACTGGTAACACCGAAGACTGGTGTTAGTGTGAGCAATGGCTACTTCTACACTGGTGGTAGGACAATGACTCAGTAAAAATCTTTTTAAAAGCAACTTGGCAATGTGCATCAAAGGCTTAAATAACGTCTAGGCCTTTTGACACAGGAATTCCTCTTTGGGAATCAATTTCAAGGAAATAATGCTAAATTAGGACAAAGCTATATATACTCCAAGATGTTTGAAGAAGTATTTTTGGTGGATGTGTACCCATTTGGTGTTCAATTATTTAAATTTTATTTAAACAACAACAATGAAGAAACAGAATGAATTTGAATGTCATATCTGTCACATCTTTTCTTTCCTACTGTTGAAACATGGTGCATTTAAAGACACTCAGAGTCAGCCCTGGCTGGTGTGGGTCAGTGGATTGAGCGCCGGCCTGTGAACCAAAGGGTCACCAGTTTGACTACTAGTCTGGACATGTGCCGGGGTTGCAGGCTAGGCTCCCCGTGGGGGTCGCGGGAGAAGCAACCTCACATTGATGTTTCTCTCCCTCTCTTTCTCCTTCCCTTCCCCTCTGTCTAAAAGTAAATAAATTTTTTTTTAAAAGAGACATTTGGAGTCAGACAGACATGAGTTCAAACTCCATCTAATTCCACCCCTCACCAGCTGTGGGATCCTGGGCAAGTCATTTCATTTTTCTGAACCTCAGTTTCTTCATCTATAACATGGCATAATCGTACTGATAATCATGCCTACTTTGTAGCATTATTTTGAAAATGAGACAACTTAGAAAGTTCCTTTCACCCAGTAGGCTAGTTCCCTTGCTGTCACTTGGGTTCTCAGCACGTCCCTGGTATATAATGGGTGCTCAATAAAAATGAGACAGAGGAGTTCTCTTCTTTTCTAGACAGCAGCTGTCCTAGGACAACTGCTTATATTATTTCTTCTTCCATTCTTGAAGCCTCTGTTAAACATCTAATAACTGGTTCTATTCAGCTCTGAATTTGGGGTTTTCCTTCTGCCTTCATGGAGCCTAGCCCCCCTTCTTATCTTATCAGGAGCAACCCATCTCAAGAGACTCAGAGATGCCTCCAATATTTTCCAGATCTCACTGATCTCTCTTGGCTAATACAGACATATTTTGAAGCAATGATTCTTGTGCTTTTCTCTGATTCTCAACCCAGAGTACCTTTAATTTTGTATGTGGTAGTGCTGGCAGGGCCAGAGAGGGTCAGTTCGAACAGGGCCTCTGAAGTCTAAGACCTAGCTTACAAAACTGGCTAACCACCAGTTATCTGATCTGGCCCTTCCCCTTTCTGTATCCTAGCTTCCTCATCTGTAAAATAAGGGTAATAGACCCTGGCCAGGTAGTTCCGTTGGTTGGAACACTGTCCTGATGTGCTGGAGTTGCTGTTTGATCCCTGGTCAGGGCACATATAGGAATCAACCAATGAATGCATAGATAAGTGGAACAACAAATCAGTCTCTCTCTCTCTCTCTCTCTCTCTCTCTCTCTCTCTCTCTCTCTCTAATACCAATACATTTTTAAAAATTCATAAAATAAGGGTAAAGTATTATCTGCTCTTACATATGGTTGTTGAGAAGATTCATGTAAAGGGCTTGGCATCATCCTAGCTTGGTCCCTTGCAGCCCTTCAAGAGTTGTGCTTTAACAACACGCCCTGAGTTTTCATCAAACCTTGTGAAAATCCCTTCAAGAGTTGTGCTTTAACAACACGCCCTGAGTTTTCATCAAACCTTGTGAAAAGAAGTCACGTATGAAACTCAATTTCTACTTGCTGTCATATTTATGGAAATATTATCAATATATGACTTGAGTTGAGAAGTTTCTTCAGCATAAGAAATCATTGGAATTTTTTGCCAGGAAACCTGGGAGGTGCCCTTTTTCTTTCATATCAAATGTTCTGAGACTGATCCATCTTATTTCCGCTTTGGCTTGGCTTTCAGGAAGCTTAGAGCTAAATCCGGTGCTTCATGATCCTGTTGGACTTAACTTTATATTTGTAGTTTATGAAACTCATTGTACGCATCCTTAATTTTAAATTTTCTCAAATTCTTTTGAGAAAGGAAGGAAAGAAGGAAGGAAGGAAGAAGGAAAAAAGAAAGAAAGAGAAGAAAAGAAAAGGAAAGGAGGGAGAGAGGGAAGGAAGGAAGGAAGTAGGTATAGTTTGAAAAGTGTGCTTGGCATGCCACATGATCACTGTATCCACGAGAATATAGGTTTGGTTTCTCTAACAGATACCAAAAATAACTGACTTAAATAAAATGAAAGTGTATAACAGTCTGGCTGTAAGCAGTGACTGGCGTGATGACTACAAGGTGAGAGGGATTCTGGCTCCTTAGCTTGTTGTTCCCCTGTTCCTATGGTGTTGTCTTTGACCACATGTTTTAAGATGGCTTGCTGCCATGTTTCATCTCAGCCAGGGGCAAGTGGGAACGTGGAAGGCACACCCCTTGGGGTGCATAACCTCAGAGTTACATACATCTCTTCCTCTTGGTCAGAACTTCGTCACATGGTCACACCTAAGTGCAAGGGAAGCTGGGATATTTTGTTTTTCAGAGGCATGTGTCCAACTCAAAAAACAGGAGCTCTAGTAACTATAGAAGAAAATTAATATTTTGTAAGACATCTACTGGTTTCTGCCACATCCACGGTCTCAGATGTATTTCTTTGCACATGACTGCATTCTGTCTGCCTCAATTTCATTCTCAATCTCTCTAATCAGTCCAGCCTCCATGCTGCTATCAGAGTGCTTTCTGATTCAGAGTGCTATTATGGCATTCCCCTGCTCACAAACTACCCCTGGCTCCCTACTACCTAGAAAAGTGATTCTCAAACTTTACTGTGAATCAAAAATCACCTGATGGGCATATTAAAACAGAGATGGCTGGGCCACAGGTTTCTGATTCAATAGGTCTAGGACCTGAGAATTTGCATCTTTACTAAATTCCCAGGTGATGATGTTGATGCTACTGGTCCAGAGACCACACTTTGAGAACCGCTGACCTCAAGAATAAAGCCTATGCTTTTTAAATTTTTTTAGAGAGAGGGGAAGGGAAGGAGAAAGAGAGGGACAGAAACCTCAATATATGGTTGCCTCATGCACCCCCTACTGTGGACCTGGCCTGCAACCCAGGCATGTGCTCAACTGGGAATTGAACCAGCGCCCCCATTGGTTCGCAGGCCAGCACTCAGTCCACTGAGCCACATCAGCCAGGGCTAAAGCCTATGCT
Organism: Carollia perspicillata; assembly: GCA_004027735.1. NCBI lineage: Eukaryota > Metazoa > Chordata > Mammalia > Chiroptera > Phyllostomidae > Carollia > Carollia perspicillata. The sequence continues at coordinate 25,658 of PVKM010000129.1, read as the reverse complement.
TCTTAATCTGCTGTTTACAAACTGTCCCAGCTTAGTCTCAACCTAGTTTCCAGCTTCATTCTTAGCCTTTCCCTGCCTTCCACCTAGGGCTCCAGTCACACTGAAGTTTTCACCTCCCTCTAAGCAGGCCAGCTGTTCACACTTCTGTGCCTTGCTGTTCCTTTTGTCTGGAATGTTTTCTGCTCTCTGGCACCCTCCCTCTTTTTCACATCCTCCCTCACGCTTTCCTGACCCTCTAAGGTATTAAGTCATTCTCTGCCCCATGTCCCTGCAGACTATGTACGTTATTCTATTATTGCCCTTACTGCCTTGTGTTTTTGCCGGCCCAGCTGTCTTCCCATATCTGCAGGCTTTGTCGCCTGTATTGCTTTCAACCATGGCAACAGGGTCACTGAGTGAGGAAACAGAACTATGAATGTGGAAATGGAGGCGAGGAGATGGGGTGACTAAATGAACTAGGAGGGGGAAGAGATGAAATGATGAGTTCATACACTACGGAGTGAGTCATGGTCCGTTTGTGCTTGGTTCTCTCCACTGAGTCCTGAGCACCAGATAAGGAATGCACTCTCTGACCAGATTTCCACAAAATTCAAAGTTCTAGCCATCTCTCCCTTCTTAGCAGGAGTCACCTGGGATCCCATATCCACTGAGTTGGTCCTCCAGAGTGTTCAGGGGCTGGCAGGGGCGGGGGATGCACGTGGGTCACATTCCAGCTCAGAGCTTAACCTTCACCCAATCACCCTTCTTCTCACTTACTCTGGAGTTTCTGAAAGTCAGTTGTAAGCCATTTGGGACTCTGGAGAAACAATTTCAGGGCCAAGGCTTACTGACCAAACTAGTGATGGGTCAGGACTGTTTCAAATTAAAATTGGAGCCTTGAGATGCTGGAACTAATCTCCTCAATCCTCACCGAGAACCCAACTTCCTCCAAAGCTCATAAAGGAGGTCCCCTCTGGCTCCAGCAGACATGGATATGGTCATAAGAAGAGACTCCCTGTGCCGCTGTGGTTGTCAGCTCTGTCAGGGATGGTGCATTCTGGGGCTGGTAACAGTTCCCGCACTGAGGCTATAGAACCTCAGAAGGCATTGCACTTCTTTGAGCCTAGCGTCCTTTCCTGTAGGGTAGGACACTACTACTCGCCTGTCGGTGTGTGGTAAGCACCAAATAAGACATGGGAGTACATTTTTATTAACCAATGTCACCCCAATAAATTCAGTAAGAAAGAAAAGACATGGGATTAAAGGGCCTAGCACAGAACCAGGCAGGTACCAGGTGTGCAACATATGTAACTATGTGCTCACAGCTGATACTTAAAAGTTGTCTTTCCCTTCTGAACCAGGCCCAGTCAGTCTCCTAGGGTTTGCCCTTCTACAATAATGTGTTGTTTAATGGTCAGGATAAGGATATGCTCTGAGAAATGTCGTAAGGTGATTTTATCATTGTGCAAACATCAGACTACGCTTACGCAAGCCTAGATGGTATGGCCTTCTACACACCTATGTTCCATGGTCTATAGCCTCCTGCTCCTAGGCTAGAAATCTGTATAGTACGTTACTGGACTAAATACTATAGGCAATTGTAATGCAGTGGTGTTTGAATCTAAACATAGGAATGGTACAGTAAAAATATGGTGTAAAAGATTTTTAAAATTACAGACGTACGACATCTGTAGAGGGCACGTACCATGAATATTTGGAGCTTGCAAGATTGGAAGTTGCCCCAGGTGAGTCAGTGCGTGAGTGACAAGTGAAAGTAGAGGCCTAGGACATTACTGTGCACTACTGTAGACTTTATAAATACTGTACATTTAGATTACACTAAATTTATTTTAAAAATTCTTTTCTTTCTTCAAAAATAAATTAAACTTAGCTTACTATAACTTTTACTTTATAAACTTTTTTTTTAACTTTTCAATTCTTTTGTAATAACACTTAGCTTAAAACACAAACATGTGTCCTGGCTGGTGTGGCTCTGTGGACTGAGCGCCGGCCTGTGAATCAAAAGGTTGCCCATTCAATTCCTGGTCAGGGCACATGTATGGGTTGCAGGCCAAGTCCCAGTAGGGGTGTTCGAGAGGCAACCAATCAATGTTTTTCTCCCTCCCTTTCCCTCTCTCTAAAAAATAAATAAAAACGAAATCCTTAAAAAATTGTTTTTAGATTTTTTTTTTGAGTAAAAAATTATTTATTTTTTAGAGAGAGGGGAAGGGAAGGAGAAAGAGAGGTAGAGAAACATCCATGTGCGGTTGCCTCTTGCGCACCCCCTATTGGGGACCTGGCCCACAACCCAGGCTTGTGCCCTGCCTGGAAATTGAACTGGCAACCCTTTGGTTCGCACGTCAGCTCTCAATCCACTGAGCCACACCAGTCAGGGCCACTTTCTTTTTTTCATTTTTTTAAAAGATTTTATTTATTTATCTTTAGAGGGAAAGGGAAAGAGAGAGAAACATCAATGTATGGTTGCCCCTTGTGCGTCCCCTGCTGGGAACTGGCCTGCAACCCAGGCATGTGCCCTGACTGGGAATCGAACCTTGATCCTTTGATTCGCAGGCCCGAGCTCAATCCACTGAGCTACACCAGCCAGGGCCACTTTCTTTTTTTTTAAATCAGAGATTTGGTCTGGCTGATACAGGTCAATGGATTGAATGCGGGTTGCAAACCAAAGGCTTGTAGGTTCGAATCCCAGTCAGGGTACATGCCTGGGTTGCGAGCCAGGTCCCTAGTGAGGGGCACATGAAAGGCAACCACACATTGCTATTTCTCTCCCCCTCTTTCCTTCCCTTCCCCTCTAAAAATAAAATTTTTCAATAAATCAGGAATTTGTTTGTAAGCAGATAATGCACCATGAACACTTCTGCCTACTAATGAAAACCTTTTGGTGTTGGATGTCCACGTTTTTGAAGTTTTTAAGGAGCTTGTTGAGGTCTGCGAAAGCTTCTGCTAAACCCTTCACTGTGAATCTTCTTGGGGTTTTTCTTATGGGACCTATCATATATGTGATATGTTTTTGGCCAAAACATTATGTAGTATATGACTTTATTTATAACATTACCCTCCCCTTCTCACAATTCTACCTCAGTTTGGGGCCTCAGGTCCCATCCTCACTCCTCTGCAAAGCTGTCTGCCTTCCTGGAACTCTCCACCAATGATGCCTACCATTCTCATGATCTGGCTAATGAATGTGGAGATGAGTGGTTAATTAAGAACAGGGGGTCTGCAGCAGGGCTGCCGCATGTGGTTGTACAGACTGTGCACTGCCCGAGCCTACGAGCAGCATTCACATAGGCTGTAGGCAAGTGGGCCCCAATGAGTTGTGTAATCAAGAGCCACTGTCTGCAAGTTGGATGGACTGAGCATGAATCTTGGCTCAACCACTTATCAATGGTCTGACTAAGCAAGGTATGTAACTTCCTGAAACTCAGGTTCCTCATCTGTGAATGGATGTCCTTAGTACCTACCATATAAGGTAGACAAGATTCAGTAGTTTAATGAGTTCAGAATAGTTCCTGGTAACATTTACTGAGAAGAAAGAAGAGAAACAACTTCTCTCAGAATCCCTAAAGCAGTCTTACAAAAGGTCTTTGATTGATCCAGCTTGGGTCACATGCCCATTCTTTGGACCAATCATTGTGGCTAAAGGGATGGAGTACTGTGATTGGCCAACTTTGGGTCATTTTTCCAACCTGATTTGACAGTCCCACAAGGGCCACATGGAATGGCTAAGTATATAAGAATGCTGGTTGTCTTCACTCTTTAAAAAAAATATATTTCATTCATTTATTTTTAGGCAGAGGGGCAGGGAGGGAAACATTAATCAGTTGCTCTCACATGTCCCCAGCTGGGGACCTGGCCCGCAACCTCCTAGGCATGTGCCCTGGGAATCAAACCAGTGACCTTTTGTTTCACAGGCTGATATTCAATCCACTGAGCCACACCAGCCAGAGCCATCTTATCTTTGTCTTTTTCTAACCTTGTCTTTATGGATCAGTTCACAGGTCATTTCCTCAGAGAGCCATCCCTTCCACCACAGTAAACTGTAAATTATTCTCAATTTGAGGCAGGGACAAGAGCTATTTATTCTGTCTTCCTGTCTGGGTTGTAGAAGAGACACTGTTAGTGGCCTTAACAACATCCATTTCCCCTTCTTATTCAGATCTTTGTTGGGTTTCACTGTCTCTCCCCACTGCCTTGGACTTAAGAGGGATAGCAGACACTCTCACTAATTTACACCCACTAGAGCCATCCCTTGCCACAGTGGTTGGTTCAGTAATGGGTATGTGAGACTTAATTTGGGCAAAACATAAGGGTGTCTAGAAAAGGCTTCTTGCTCTTTTGGATGGGCTGTGGAAGCCAGCCAGCTCTTTCCCGCCCTCTCTTGTGCTGATTGCAAATGAGGAAGCATTTGGCTTCCCTTGACTGATACTGGCTGCCACCAAACAGCTGGAGGGGAACCCAGTTTAGGTTGAAAGTTGTCACTGAAGGCGACTATGGAGACACCTGAACCCTTGACCACCCTGAATTGCTGGATTGGCCAAGCCTGGAGGCCACCCTGCCCTAGGGCAATCAAGCCCCTAGTCAACATCTTTCCTTTCTTAATCCACTTTGAGCTGGGGGTATTGTTACCTGAAGCCACAAGTATCCTCAGAATGTACTTCCTGATGCATTCAGGGGCAAGTGGCACACTGGTGAGAGCCACCAAGCATGCTCTCCTGAACCTTTGCCAGTCACACCAGTTGCCTTCTACCCCACAACAACAGACATTCAAGGATTCTGGAAGCTTTTTAAAAAACCACAGCAGTCACTTTACTCTTTAAATTTGCACTTTACAAAACCACAAAGGAGAAGTCCTTGAGGGAGTGAGGGGTAGGTGTAGGGGAGTGGACGATGGTAAAGGGGGAAGAGGCAAGCCCAGCAGGGCCTCCGGTATCCTGGCTGTACAAAGCTTCGGTGAAAGGCCACAGCCCTCTAGAGACTGTTGCCATATGACATTTGACCCTCAGCCACAGGCTGAGGCTTCCAGCAGCCCAAAGGAAGTGGGCCTCCCGCCCTGTCCTCCCCCAGGCCAGGGGAAGACAGTCTGAGGCAGGGGTGAGGGCTACCCATCCAGCAGCTTTAGGATGCTCTCCCGCTCCTTCAGAGTCTTCCAGGCCTGGTCCTTCTCCTTCTTGGTGGGGGTCCGCTTCTTCTGCCGGGCAGCCATGATCTTGCGAAAGGCATCCATGACCTCATTGTCTGCCATGCGGACCCGCTGCCTCAGCTCCTGCCGGCTCACCTCCTCCTTTGCCAGCCTGTGGGGACCAGCCAGCCAGGTGTCATGGGAAGCCCACACCCAGAGTGGGTCCCCTTACTCTTTCAGACTGAGCCCACCCACCATCCCAGAATGGCACTCCTATGGTCCATTTCAGACCAAAAAGCAAAGTTACTGAACCACACTTATAATGGTGCTATGTGCCAGCTACTATCTTAACCTCTTCAAAAACATTAGATCAGTTAATCCTCATAACAACCCTGTGAGGTAGGTATGAAACCAGACTCAAGAAGGGTAAGAAATGCCCCAAGATCCCACAACTAGTGAGTAGATCTAAATCAAGGCAGGCAGGCTCCAAACAATCTTTCAAAGGTATTTTGGTACCAGCAGAAGACCTGCTTACTTGAGCGTCCAAATCCCAGAGCAACTAAGGATCAAAGCAGCCTAAAGTCTATAGGAGGCAGGTGGGATGCTAAACTGACCCCTCTGAATGGAATTCAACTCGTAAATCCCATTAATGGGAGAGCTGGAAGATTGCTTAGAGATCTGATCTACTCCAACCTGTTAATATTCCAGAAGGGGAAGCTGCTGCTCAGAGCAGAAAACACCTTAAGGCCCTGCAGCTGGTCCACTGCAAGGCTGGGGGCTGCACTCTGGCCTCTGATAGCCCCAAGCTAGTTCCTACACTGCCCATAACTTCTGTATTTGGACATCTCTGCTTCTTTCTCCTCTCCCCCTCTCTTCCTCACTATCTCTTTTATCTGTATTTTTCTCTCCTTGCCCTTCAGACAGAACTAGAAAGAGGCTTTGGATTCAGCCTTGGGCTCAAGCCGAATCTTGGCTATTTATTGGCTGTGTGACCTTCAGCAGGGCACTTGCTTCACTAGGCCTTTATTTCCTGCCCCAGGGTTGTAGTCAAGATTAAACAGGAGGCTGTACTGAAAGCATCTGGCACACAGCCAGCACTCAGGACACTCTATCCTTAAACACCCTAGCAGCTTCTCAGCAACTACCTACTTTTAATGGTGCACGTGTTTATCACAATACCCTCTTGGAGACCGCAAGCCCTTTGCTCTGCCTTTCACGAGCGTTTACGAGAGGCAGAGTTGGCCAAATGAACAAGTGTGCCCTGCTCTACTGGCGCTTTGTGAGGCGAAAAGATAGTACTCGCCTGTGAGAAGCAACACTTAGCTGGGCTGCTTCTCTAGCTTCTCACTAGAAGGGCAGTGACTACCATGATCTCCTTCCAGATGGCACCTATACCCTTGTTGTGACCAATGCAGGACAAAGGATGAGAGTCAATATAAAATGAATGACACTGCGACCAATTCCTTAAACAACTGGTCCTAAAACACTGGGTAATTTCAAGTGAAGGGCCAATAATGGTCACAGATGCTGAACAAAATGTTAACTGTGGATGAATGTAAGTGGAGAGTATACTGGTATTCACCATACTATTCCTCCAGATTTTCTGTGCATGTAAAATTTTTCATAAAAAACTGAGAGAAAAAAAATAAGCATAAAAAGATTTAAAAAAATAAACCATACAACATGAATATAGGTAATACTACTGAACTGTACACTCAAAAATGGTTTAGAAGGTCACCCTGACCAGTGTGCCTTAGTTGGTTGGAGTGTCATCCCATAAACCAAAAGGCTGCAGGTTCAATTCCCAGTCAGGGCACATGCCTGGGCTGCAGGCCAGTTCCCAGCAGGTGACCCACAAGAGGCAACCATACATTGAAATTTCTCTCCTTCTTTCCTTCCCTTCCCCTCTAAAGATAAATAAATAGAATTTTTAAACAAAGAAATTAAAGCTATGTTTAAAAAACGGTTTAGAGGGTCAACTTTATATCATGTTTTTCACCATAACTGTAAGAAAATAAATTACACATGCTTGAGCCCTAGTCTGCAGGATTAGAAGCTACTTGAGATAGTCTGTGGGCTGGTGCCTGGCACTGACAATTTTTTCAAGGCTCTCCAGGTGATTTAGATGTCTCGCCAGTTTCGGAAGCCTGTCGTGAAGCCCCCACAGAGTGACAAGCAATGGCCAAGGTCTCGTTGGCCAAGCCCTGGCCTGTGCATGCTGTCCACATTTACCTCAGCAGGTCGTGCTTCTTGGTGCGGTTGTGGGCACTGAGTGCCTTCAGCTCAGCCTGCCGCTTGCGCAGCTCAGCAAGGACCTCGTCCTCTGAGTCCTCTGCAGGGCGGTCCTCAGACTCCAGCAGGCCCTGGGCAATCAGCTCCTCCTTGATGCGGCTCTCCAAGGACTTGGTATGTGGCACACTGCAGGGGAAGGCAGCCCTCAGTTTAACAGCCAGTTTCAAAGGGGGACTGCCCTCAGAGGTTCTCAAGGTTAGCAAATGCCTTACTTTTTCTTTGAGCACCCTTCTATATCTATCCAGTTAAAAAAGTAAAGAGAGACAGACAAATCTGGTTTTGTTTCAAACACAAGCAACATATATCCACTGCCAAAAAACTTATAATGTCAACAACCCAAAGAGAACCTCTATGACTTTGTTATATTAACATTATTTTGCTATGTTGTTAATATCATATATAATATACATATATTTTATATGTTATCTATATTTTTAAGGATTTTATTTATTTATTTTTAGAGAGAGTAAGCAAGGGAGAAAAGGAGAGAAACATCTCTCAACAGGCAAGAAATACACTGAACTGTTGCCTCTCACACACCGCCAGCTGGGGACCTGGCCCACAACCTAGGCATGTGCCCTGACTGGGAATCAAACCAGCAACTTTTCGATTCACAGGCCAGCCCTCAATCCACTGAGCCACACCAGCCAGGGTTATATATTTTAATTTTTACCCGAGGATATATTTATTTTTATTCGTTTTTGAGAGAGAGAGGAAAGGAGAGAGAAAAGCATGGATTGGTTGCCTCCTACACGTGCCCTGACCATAGACTGAACGCACAACATAGGACTGTGCCTGAAACCCTTTGAACCTGCAACCCTTTGGTGTATGCAATGATGCTCCAACCAGGTGAGCCACTCGTCCAGGGCTCATGCACACGCGTGTACACACACACAAACACATACACACACATCCTCCCTTATCGGGAAGGGATACATATGTTCTAAGATTCCCCCCAGTGGCTGTCTGAAACCGTGGATAGTACAGAACCCTATACATACTGTTTGTTTATATATATATGTTTATGATGTTAATTTATAAATTAGGTAGGCATGGTAAGAGATTAACTATAACTAATAATAGAACCATTATAACAATGTACATTTATAACATTATAAAAGTTACATGAATGTGGTCTTTCTCTGATAACCAACTTATAACTGACATGGCTACTGAGTGGCCAACAGGTGGGTACAGGACACGGTGAGGATATGCTGGACAAAGGGACGGCTTACATCCCAGGTGTGATGAAGTGAATGGCATGAAATTTCATCATGCTACTCAGAAGAGCACACAACTGAACACTTACAACTTGTTTATTTCTGGAATTTTCCATTTCATATTTGCAGACCACAGTTGACAGCAAGTAACTGAAACTGTGGAAAGCAAAAATGTAGATAAGGCAGGGACTACCATCCTATGTACATTCCAGATTTTATTATGTATTATTTTCAGTCTTTATTATAGATAATTTGTTTTTTTCCCCTGTGCACACCAAGTATAACTTAAATAAAAAAGGGTTACACTGTATTGTGTTACAACTGACATCTTCCTGACTCAGCCCTATAGTGTTTACATCTCTTCATGTCCATTAACTACATTTCTGCAATGCAGCGAACAGCTGCAAGTTATTTTGTCAGACAGAGCTGTGACGATTTAGCCAACCACCGACCTTCGGCTGGCCACTTAGGCTGTTTACAGTACGAACGGGCTATGATCAACAGTCCTGCACTAAGCCTGTTCTTGCAGAAATGCTGGGCCAGGGCACGTGTCTGAGATTTTGCGAGGCTTTCTCAAACTTCTCTCGGCCTCCCTGTTAAGACCTCCCTGTGTCTAGACAGACAGAAGTCAACAGAAGCAGGGGCCAGATTGTGAGGTGTAGACGGGACGCCACTCACCTGAAGGGCTTGTTCTGGTTTCGAGGAGAAGTGCTTGCCCCATCAGCCCCTGATTCTTTCCCAGACATGTCGGGAATAGGAGAGTCCTCCATAGGGGAAATAATATTTTCCTAGAAGACCACATAAAGGGTGGAAGAAGAGCTATAGTATTTCCATTTTCCTGCTCCCCTCTGACCTACATGGATAGTCTTTGCAGACCAGAAATGTCCTTTTATCTTTCTCATCTCAACCAGTGCAGGAAGCTTTTCTAGCTTCCAAAAAGCTTTGATCATTTTAGAAACCCCTTTTTTGTTGTACTGATTCCCAAACAAGGAAGCACAGAAGGGCGATGGCAGCACCTAATGACAGTAGTGAGAATAACTGTGGTTTGTTAAGTGTTCGCAATGCACCAGGCACTGTGCTAAGCACATTGTGGCAGAGGTTGCCAGCTGTCCAAAAGCCATTCTTACCTTTCTTCTTTGGCAGCTAGGCTTAGTGCTGCCCATATACACTACACTTCCCAGCCTCCCTTGCAGTCAGGTGTGGTCAAGTAACAAATTCTCTCCAGTGGAAAGTGATTAGAAGAGATAAAAGCCACAGCATGTCATGGCCCATCTGCCTTCCTTCATACACTCTTCCTGGGTCTTTTTCTGTAGGCTTTGAGTAGCAATCACACCCAGAGTGACTTTGTGCAGAGTGCATGGTTTTTTGTTTTTGTTTAAGATTTTATTTATTTAAGTTACAAAGAGGGGGAGGGAGGAAAAAAGAGAAGGAGAGAAACATTGACTGGGTGCCTCTCGAATGCACCCTGACAGGGAACGCAACCTGCAACCCAGACATGTGCCCTGACTAGAAATCGAACCAATGACCTGTCATTTTGCAGGACAATGCCCAACCAACCGAGCCACACCAGTGAATGTTTAAGATGACAAAGCCACCATAGCTGGTGTCCCTGTCTGATGGTGTAGGGCAGAGACCCCCACCCACACCTCAGCCAGCCTGAAGTAAGTGCCCCAGATTGTTACATGAGAGAAACATGCACTACTGTGTTTGGCCCAGAGAGGAAACCAAGGATCGGTGAGGTGAAGGGATGTGCCAAAGGTTAGACAGAGAGCATAAAGAAAATGGTCCCTGAACCTGAAGTTTGAGTCCTCCTTTTATGTATCAGCTGTGTGACCTCAAGCAAACAGTTCCCTTTTTTTGAGCCTCAATCTTCTTGTATGTAACATGGGGCTAACCACTGTCTTTGCCTCCAGTGAGAGGATGTATGGAAAGCCACTTGCACAGGGCTGAGCCCTTAGCCAACACTCAGCGAAAGTAACTATGAAGGAGAGGCTACCTTTGGGGGAGGTTAGAGACTGGGAGGGGTATAACAGGGGCTTCTAGGATACTGGTGATGTTTTATTACACAAGTGCACTCATTTGTGGAAAGTTACCAAGCTATATGTTTATGACCTATGTACTTTTCTAAATGTATAATATACTTCAATAAAAAATGAAATAAAACATTAGTTGCAGTTTGGGGTTGGGGTGCTCACCTCCACCAAGGCCTGTAGGAGGCGCTGAGTCAGGGCACCAAATGGGCACCCATCTTCCGGCTGCTCATGCTGGGCCTCCGACTTCTTCAGCAGGGCATCCACATCTGAAGCCGGCAGAGAAGGGGTAGGCAACTGGGCTGAAGTCTAGGGACTCAAGTCCTGGCCTGGGGTAGGCAACAAGGTGTGGGGCTTACCTTTAGTGTCCAGTTCGGTCAGTGGCCCCATGAGGCCTTTCTTTTTGTCAGCCACAGCTGCTGCCCGGGCTCCATCCTTCTGCTCCTCCAGCAGGTCCTCTTGTGCCCAGCGCTGCGAGTAGTGCTTTCCCAGGGGCGGGATCTGCAGGAGAGATCCCACAGGCTTAAAGGGATAAATACAAGCTCTCCCTTCCTTCCTTCCCTCATTTGCCTCCCAAGTACCTAGCTCAGGGTTGAGGCGTGTGCCTGGTGTAGGTGAGAAGGTACAAAGCAAATAAAATCTCTACACTCAATCTAGTAAGGGAGATGGGTACATAAAGAACTGAAGCATACACAGAAGCCAATATGGAGCAATTTCCAAGATACAAGTTACAGAATGGTGTGTGTATATGGTGCATCTCGGGTCACAGCTCTTGTCTCTACAGACCTTGGACTCAGGAGAGGAAATTGTCTTTTGTAATTGCTTGAATTTATTACTGCCAAAGGAATTACTTTTTCAAATAAAATTTTTAAAATTCAAATAAGTGTGAGAGGTAGATCAAAGTCTTGCGGCAGCCCCAAATGAGACCAATTTTCTCTTGGGGAATCTGCAAAGGCGTTTGGTGGAGATAACGTGAGATTAGGGTTTGACAGGTCAGTCAGTCTGCCAAGGGGAGAAGAGCATATGAGGAGGCCCAGAGCGAGCAGGGACCCTGTGTCAGCCTGCTGTAAGGGTAAGGTGCTTAGTGGGGCTGGTGAATGCAGCAGTGAAGAGAAGGCACGGCCAAGGAAACTGGAGAGGGGCGCTGGGCGGTGTCGCCAAGGACTGAGACACTTGGACTCGATCCAGTGGGAGATGGAAGCCAGGAGAAGCCCAAGAGCAGGGCTGTGTCACATCTGACAGTGGACCTATGGAGAGCTTCCCCCAGTACTTTGCTCTATTTCCTACACTTTCTTTAATGGAACCTGTTTTATTTTCATCATTAAAAAAATAAACTTTTACATATTTACAGAAAGAAAAGCTCCTCTGGAGACAGGAAGTAATAATAGACTGTTTGGATGGACGCCTTGAACCAAAGCATAGGGGATGGAGATATGGCAACAAGGGACAGCCTTACTGAAATTGATGTCTTAGAACATGGTAACCATTTGGATGGGGTAGAAGGGAGATTATGCAAGGAGAAAGCTGAGCGACTGGGTGTTGGGTAGGTTAATGGGGCAGACAGGAGACTAGGCAGGGTAGGCGAAGGAAGATGACACATGACTTTAGGATCTTTGATTCTGAGGCACCTCCAAGTCCTCTTGTTTTCCACCATGTCTGCTAAGGCTCAGGGTTTCTACCTTGTAATGTTCAGCCTCATCTTCTGGGGGTTTCAGTAGCTCCTCTAGTGTGCGCACCTCCTCACTGGTGATATCAGCACAGTAGGGCTCCACCGAAGCCCAGAACCTGTACAGAGAAGCAGATCCTAAGTGGGCACCCCATGCCCCACCAGCCTCAGCCCAGGGCACCTCCACAGTCTCCACCTCCCAAATCCCCAAGCCCCTCTATGTTCTCTGGCCAAGAACCTGTTGGGGGCATCATTCTTGGGGATCCGCGGCACATCAATGGGGTCATCAGTGAACTCATATTCCTGGATCTTGGGCTGAAGGTTTTTGGATTTGGGTCGCCCGGGGCCAGGGCCCGGTCCATGTCCTGCCTTCCCTTCCAGTTTTTGCTTCTTGGGCTTCCCATGTTTGGGGGGAGCTCCAAGCTCATGGTCTCGACCCAGCTTCAGGAATCGTCGATCACCTTTCTTATCCTGCCAGTCAGTGAGGATCTGAAATTCAGAGACTGTCACTGAGGGGGAGAAGGGAAGACATAGGACAACTCTCTCCCCAGTGAAGAATTAGGATCTAGATCTTGAGGAGGCATCAAGGTCTTTCCCGATCCCCTTTTCATTTAGCAAACTCCTACTCCTTCGAACTCAGCTCCTTTTCTGTGCCCGTCTCACAAGATTTTATTCATATAATTCTCGTCGTTCCATTCTTTGCCTGTATTTTAATTCACCTCTGTAGAATTTAGTACAAAGGCCACACAAATGACCCTAGTACATGCTAGTTCTGGGAAAATATACTGGTGGTTAACTTTTTGGTGAAGGCAAGGAAGAGCCTCCCAGCAAAACTTCACTGTGATGCCTGCTCTGCATCAGTTACCAGCTTCTTAGCTACTAATATGCAATAGATTGTGCCACAGCCCCACCTGAAAAGCTTCAGTGAATTCCCAGGGCCCACAAGTTGACTTTATCTATCCTTTGAGGTCCAGTGGAAATGGCATCTTCTTCCTCTAAAGTTTCTGGCACTTTGCTGTAAAGTTTCTGGGCCTATGCTGTAGGCCCAGTCGTGTTATATGGCCACACTAAAAGGAACAGCATACTTGGTGGAGACCAAGAAGCTCATCTTAACCAGCTCTGTTCCCCAGGATCTGGCACAGCACCTGGCACACAGACCTCAGGGGATGTTTATGCAGTGAACAGAAATAATCAGAGTAATACCAATAATTAACATTTGAAATGCTTACTTAGTGTCAGACATGGGGCTGAGCCTTTGCAAAAAAATCTCTTAATCCTCACAAAACTTCTGAGGTAGGTCCATTTTTCAGCCCTGTTTGCAGACAGGGAACTGATACTCAAAAAATAGGATGTAACTTTCCCAAAGTCACACAGCTAGGACACAACAACACTAGCAAATGCTTAGGCGAGGATTCAAAAGCAGGTCTCCATGCTAGAGTTCCCCTAGTGCCCCTAATCATAACACATCACCTGGTACTCGTCTGACCTCCGCCTTGTTTTAGTTGGCAAACCCCCTAAAGCCAGAATTTTCCTAATTATCTCTCTCTAATGATCTGTACAGTACCCACAATATAATGGGGGTGTGTGTGTGTGTCAATAAATGTGTAGTGAATTAGAAATCTTGCAATTTATAAGGATGATGCACATTCCTGCACATCACACAAGTCCAATTTGGGTCTCTCTCTGCCCCTCTAACCTCCTGTACAATAGGCCTTAGCAGATGACACAATGATCCACCCACAACTTATCACAGTCCATCCCTGGTGATGTCTTCTCTGTAGGGTATCACCTGGGTTTCAGCTTCCAACACTCGCAGGCGCCGGCTGGCAGAGGAAAGCAGGGTCTCAAGCTCCAGCTGAAGAGTGTCCAGCTCCTCGATGCCGATGCCATCATCCTCAGAACGGGCCAGCACCGCCGTGTACCGTGGACAAACTTTCAGGTGGTCCACAGACTTGAAGTCGTGGAACTGCAGGGGGCAGTCCTTTAACTCACTCATGGCCCAGGACACAGGACACTGTGGAGCTGGAGAGGAGAGGGCTATTGATGGGAGATAAAATGTCACAAGAGAAGGGCTCCCTCCATCTTAGGAGGGCCTCAAGGAGAAAGCCAGGTTTCAGTATACTATTGACAAGGTTGATGACACAGGTCCTACATACAGAGCACCTACTGTGCACCAAGCAAAGTGCAGACATTTTACCAGTTTCTCACTGAACTCCTCACCCAACCCTATAAGCAGGTACCACTGTGATCCCCACTTTACAGATGAGGAAACAGAGACTCTGTAAGGGTGGGTACATGCTCAGCCTTACCAAGATGCAAGCAGTTAGTTCTAAGGATGGGCCCTTCATCACCAGGATCTACTATGCCCTGTCTTCCCCAGTGATCTTCCCTTTTGTTCTCTTCCTCCTGGAGATCAGCCAAGCCCAAGCATCTCATTCTTACAATGTTAATGTTCGCTGTGCCTCCCAGCCTTGTCTTGTCTCACCCCCTCCCACCTTTGCTTCTGACAATGATTAAGAATGTAGCTGGTAAGCCAGGCATACCTGGGTCCAAGCCCAGGCTTTACCATTTTCTATTTATGTGACCCTGATGATATTACTTAACCTTCTTCAGTCTCGGTTTTTCCATCTGTAAAATGGGGACAAAAAGAAGTCTGGGTCTGTTTCCCCACAAGAAGTCTGAATCTGTAAAATGGGGATAACAATAGTACCTACCTCCCTGGGATGTTCTGAGGATTAAGAGATGATGCTCGTCAAGAGCCCAGTTCAGTGCCTGGCACAGAAGAAGTGGGACTACTTAATGGTTGGTCCCACCCTAGGGTCGCCCCAATGCCCCGCCTTCAGCGCACCCGTCCTCTTGGGACCCCCTAATGCGGCCCCCGCCCCCTCTGCCTCCACACTCCGACCATCTACGGCCCCCGGGCCGCGAGAGGGGGCGGGGAGTTCCGGTTGGTGGATCAACCACCCGGAACTGGCTAGGAGCGGGCCCCCTGCAGTTGACGCGGGGGCGGAGAAACGCAAGGAGGAGCCCACAGTGGCTTGCAGGGGAGGGTTTGCTGGCCGCCAGCTAGCCCACTACAGGTGGCGTGAGGGGTAATAATGCCTCGGGTGTACCCGAGGGAACGGCTGGGGCTGGAGGGCGGGGCTAGGCAGCCTGGTTTTCGTTCAGGCGGTTAGTCCCGCCGAGCCCCGGGGGCTGGTGGTAGGAGGGGCCCGGAGAAAGGATGGGGGCGCAGAACCGGAAGGAACGAAGGTCTCCTGCGCCTCGCCTTGTCCAAATATGGTGCCCAACCTGCGGCAGGGCTTCACCATTGCATAACTAGGGGGGGGAGCGACAAAGAATGCAAGAAGCTCAAAGTCAAAAGCGAGAGATGCATGGATAACGGGAGAAGCTTGAGTACCTATTTGAAACTTAAAGAGTCTAGAAAAATCAAGACAAGCCCAGCGGGAAAACTTGACAAAGGACTAAGTTTTGCAAGGCTCCCCTTCCCCCGTTCGGAGCACAGATGGTAACGTCCGGAAGTCCGGGAGGAGACTGCGGCTGCGCTCCTCGGGAAAGGGCAGGCGTCCTGGGCCTGGCCACTTCCGCACTTCCGCTTTCCGGCCCAGCCAGCGCCCGCGATGGTGAGAGTGCCGGGCCCCGGCCAGCGACCCCCCCCTCCCCCGCTGGCGCTTCGTCTCTCTTTTCCCCCAAAGCTGTGGGTCTGCGGGAGATACGGTTTTGCAGGGGAGAGGCCCAGGGCCGAGGAATGCTGGAGGGTTGGGGGCATGATGTGGCTGGGAGAAAGAGGGCGGGGTAGGGGCCTAAGTGAGGAAGGGTCAAGCGGGTGACGCCCTGGTAAAAAGCAGTTCTGTTGGCTTCACCGTCTGGCTCTCGGGATAAGTAGGGAATACTCTTGATACTTGGAGGAAGCCGGAAGTGATGCTTCCTAGGTTCGTGGTAGTGTCTCGTAGGCACCTAGTAGGCCTTCAGCCCGTTGCAGAGTTGCCGAGGCATGCAGTAGGGCCACGTCCCCAACCAGAATAGAACTTCACTAAATAACGCTGCTCTGTTCTCTCCTGCCCGCTTGAACCGAGTTTTCCAAGGGAAGCGCCTACACTTCCGTATCCCATTCTTTTCCTTACCCTCTGCCTTGCTTCTACCGTACTGACGAATCGATCTCTTTTATGCTGCCTCCACCCAAGCCCCTTTCAGGCTGCAGCTCAACCGTGTTAGTCTTACTGGGATACGTAAGATCTGATACTGCTGATGCTTTCCTCCCAGGAAATCCTCCCGTTTGATAAATGTGGGCATTCCTGGGAGTTAAGTGGTAATTATTTCGTCTTCTGGCTCTGATGACCTTGTGACTCCTAAATCTGCCTTCCTAGCTCTCTTTTGCGAGATTTGTCTATCTTGAAGACACCTTGACATTAGGCCTCCAGAGCAAAACTCCACTGCTCCCCTAAACTTGCTTGTCCTTCTTTGTTCCTTATATTGGCTATATCTCTCGATTTTCTTGAAAAGCAAGTTAATATTGAGTTATTACATGAGGCTATGTCTATTTTAATTGTGAAAGGGTAGGCGTCATGGGGCTGGTCACCTAAAGTTTAGCCTTTTCAGGTTTACTATCTATGAATTTTGACAAACACAGTCTCGTAACCACTGCTACAATCAAGGTACAGAACTTTTCTATCACCTCAAAATGTTCTCTCAAGCCCCTCTCCCTCTACCCCAGGCAACCAGTGATTCCCCACCCCCCATAGTTTTGCCTTTTCCAGATTGTCATAAATGGAATTGTTCGATATGTAGGCTTTTTAATGTGGCTTCTTACCATAATGCATTTGAGATTCATCCACGTTGCGTGTGTCAGTAGTTATTCTTTTTTATTGCTGAGTAGTATTTCATTGTATTGATGGACCATAGTTTGTTGGAATGTGTTTTTATTCCACGATCGTCTACATCTTGTGTCAGTGTAACCCCTGTGATACTCTGTGCTCATCCTCTTCCATAGCCCCAGTCCAGTCTCTCATCAGTGCTCTTTGAATAACTCTCTCTACATTGTCTCACTTCCCTCTCCAGTCCAATCTCCACAGAGTCTTCATGCAGCTGTAGTCATACAACTTCCCCCTCAGAAAGCCCCAGCAGTTCCTTACCACCATAAAAGAAAAGCTAAACTCAGTAGCCTGGCATTTGAGATTCTCCATGAATCTCCAGGCTACTATTGCAGCGTCATCTACTGAATCTAAAATATTTCCCATATACAGCAATGTTGCATTCATTACTACTCCAGAACTCTTAATGCCTTATTGTGTTATCCTACCCTTGCTTAAAACACTACTTTCATTCATTCATTTATTATATAGAAAATAAGGCACTATATATATATATGTTAGGAACTAACAGAGCTAGGTGTAAAATAATGTAGATTTGGATGAAATAGACATGGTCTGTTGAGCTGACAGTCTAGTGAAGAAGAGATCACTTTACTAAAGATGTATGACAAATGTGTCATTGTAAATTATGAGAAGTACTCTGAAGGGGAAGTCAAAAAAACTCTGAGGAAGGAAGAGGTTTTCCCTGAATAACTCAACATCTGAAGGATGGTTTAGGCAAATAGAGGGTAGCAAAGCCTGCAGATAGATAGTTCAGCATGTGTGAAACCCTGAGGTGGGAAAGAACTTGGCTAATGTAAGGAAATAATAGGCCAGTGTAGCTAGAAGCTGATCCTTCTAATGGGACTTTTCCTTCTGTCATTGTAAAATTCTAATCCTTTTCTATCTTCAAGTGAAAGCCCACTTCTACAAATGTAACTTGTAAGTCTATGTCACAGTTATCCTGTATACCGTAGTTTTCCCTCCCCATTGAGCTGTTTATGGGAAGGGATGGTATTAATTATCTTTGAATTTCCAGCACCTAGCTCAGTGCATAACACATAGTAGACTTGCCCATTTTTTTGCTTCAAAAGATAGAGGACAGTTACCTGTGAGTCTCTAGACTGGAGTTTCTCAGCTTCAGCACTATATGGGGCTAAATGATTCTTTGATGCACACTGTAGAATGTTTCGTGGTATGACTGGCCTCTCTCTTCTCAGCCAGTGGCACTCCCATCCCAAGTAATGTCAGTGAAAAATCTCAAAATTGCTGAATGCCTCCTGGCAGGCAAGTGCTCACCTGTTGAGGACCACTGGTCTAGACTTAGAATGGAAGGCACCTGGAAGGCCTTGTCTGCTCTGTTTACTTTGGTGTTGGAGACCCCAGCACCCCCAGTGCTCCCAGTGCTGCCTGGCTCCTGAGTAGCTAGGGCAGGGGGCCAGTGGGTTTGGTGAGACATATTCTGATCTTCCCTTGGGGTTTTTCCTACAGACTGCCACTCTCCGCCCCTACCTGAGTGCCGTGCGGGCCACACTGCAGGCTGCCCTCTGCCTGGAGAACTTCTCTTCCCAGGTTGTGGAACGACACAACAAGCCGGAGGTAGAAGTCAGGTAGGGAAGGAAAAGGTCAGGGTGGGAGTGATGGGTGCAGCCTCAGATGGCTGTTGTCCAGAATGTGCCTTGAACTTCCATTCTGGCGTTGTTGGGACAACAGTAGTTCGCATATTTTGTCTTGTTGCCAGATGGGAACAGTGGTTCCCAATTTGGAGTTCAGAAAATAGGGTCAGTGGGTTGGCAGGACAAAACCCGGGGGAGAAGCTACTCTGGAGCCAAGATTGCTTGACACAAGGTAGGACTTCTTAGAGCCATTCGTGAAGTATCTCCTGTTGTATTACTAAACCCACTGGCAGTTTGAGAAGACAATGGAGAATTTGGTTGTCTGAGATGTTATCTCTGTTCTTTTCTAATTTAAATATGAAGGATTTAAAAAATATATTTTATTTATTTATTTTCTGGAGAAAGGGGAAGCGACGGAGAAAGAGAGGGAGAGAGACATCAATATGCAAGAGAAACATTGACCAGCTGTCTCTCGTACCCTGACTGGGAATCGAACCGGCAACCCTTTCGTTCACAGGCTGGTGCTCAATCTAGTGAGCTGCACCAGCCAGGGTAAAATCAAGGATTTTTTTCCCCCAACCAACCGGGACTCAGTATATCTCCTGCAAATATTCTGCAATTCTGCATTTGGGATTATATTCTTTTGTCTAGTTTATGTTTTCTAAACAAGTTGTTATTTTTACCCCTTAAAGTTTAATCTGGGACATACATATAAATGAGATACATGGCATTACTATACTATGTTGATATGATTAGAATTTTTAAAAAATGACAAGATGCTAGCATGTGTCGTGTTATGTTTCTGAACATACATGGTTTCTCCTAGGCCCTTCAATAGGACAACAGCTCACAGATACCACCACCACATTAATTACCATTACATAGATCTGGGAACCCAGAGGCATCAAAACGGGGGCTGAGCTGAGAGGGGTCTTAATGCTGAATAAGCGAATCATTAGGGGTTGATCATTAAAACATGCCAAACTGTGTTAGCATGTCCTTCTTTCTAAGGTATCCTCTCTCTTCTTATTCCTTAAATGGCATGTGGGCTTGTCTGCGGTTACTAAATTAAGAGCTACCATTTGCAAAGCTCCTACTTTGTATCAGGCATGTTGTTGGATGCTTGATCCTCTTTGATCTCTCTCAGACCTTGCCAGTGGAACAGAAGTGAGTCATTTTACAGATGAGAATATGGAGATTCCAGTAGAGTAACTTTCCCAAGGAACATAACAGGAGGCTGGATTTCAAAACCTTTCCGCCCCGACTCCAGAGCCTATGTGCTTTGCATTGGAGAGTATGCTCACGGGCACCCATCTGGGAGCACCTGCGTTTGTGAGGTTCCTGTTCCTTGGACTGCGGTCTCAGATAGTGATTCCGGAACCTGCTGTGGGATTTCCCTGAACAGTCTGTCCCTCTCTAGTACAGCGGCCTTTGTGACATTGTGTTTTCAGGAGTAGCAAAGAGCTCCTGTTACAACCTGTGACCATCAGCAGGAATGAGAAGGAAAAGGTTCTGATTGAGGGCTCCATCAACTCTGTCCGGGTCAGCATTGCTGTGAAACAGGTGAGCTCACCGTGGAGCCCCCGCCTCTCCAGGAAGCCAGGGATCCCCATCTGAGAGATCAGGGTGGATGGAAAACCAGACTCTGTTTTCTTGAATGTACCCAGGAAACGGGTGGAATGAAGAGCGAGCAACTCCATCTTTTAGGCTGCCCTGGAATACGTCCAGTTCTGGAAAATAAATAGTACCAGTACGAGTGATAATCATAAACTCTGAAAGTAAGATTAAGGCTGAAAAACAAAGCGCAGTTTCTTATGTTTCCTCAAAGAGTATTTTACAAACGTCTGACATTCACACCACCCCCATCATTTTTGCCATATCAATGGACTGCCTAGACAGTTATTTAATAGTTTTCTTTAAATTGAGTTAGTTTCTTTAAAAGAAACACAAGTGGAAAAACAGTATCACTTGCCAAATGGAGGGAACTCTAAAAGATACACATAATGATGAAAGATACACATAATGAAACCAAAACTGATTATGTTGCCTACAGAAAGCTCTACTCCTGGGGCCCACTGTCGTCGTTAGGAGGAGATTACCAAGTGTTGGGTACTATTCAGGGCATACCAGTACCCAGCTGCAAAATTTTTCTTTTAGAAATCTTGAGAGCTCAGCAGGGAGAAACAGGATTGTTTGATGTTCAGTGTTATTAAAGTGGAGACCACTCGAGGTTATCTCCGATACCCCAGGTGAGGTATATCACAGACTCGGGGAAATGCAGCACTAGTGAAATGAGAAAAGCAAAGGCATCTTTGAATACAGGTGAGGACTCTGAAAGGAGAGGATAGAAGACTCAGGTTCACCAGAGTTACCTCTCTGGGTGGGCAGAGATTAGATCGTGTTATAATGCCATGCTGGAGATGGTCTAATGTTGTAGAGCCCCCCTTCGGTTGGCAACCAAGCGCCCATGATTCAGAGTTCAGGCAGTGATTGCTCCTAGTACCGAAGCCCACTGCTTCCAGTGAGCCCGAGGGATATCAGGTCAGAGGACCAGGCTATAGATTTCTGCTGGCCTAGGGTATCAGCTTTAGGGAAACAACGTTTCTGCTTTGCTCTCAATAGGCTGATGAGATTGAGAAGATTTTATGCCACAAGTTCATGCGCTTCATGATGATGCGAGCAGAGAATTTCTTTATCCTTCGAAGGAAACCAGTGGAGGTGAGACCATGTGATTCACGTGACCATGATACTGAGGATTCTACCACTGAATCCACTGTCACTGGCACAGAATTGTTTCTAGAACCAAGATTGCTACTTCTCCAGCTGTAGGGTGTCCACCCACTGCTTGAGTTGGGAGTTGGCCTTCTCAACTAGAGTAAGGGGAATTGGCTTAGGAAAAGTTAGGTCTGCCTCAAGCTTGGAAACGGCAAAAAAAAAAAAAGAGAGCGAGCAGACACATTGTTCATCTTCCCAGAGCCTCTAGTCTAGCAACGGAAGCGACAAAATAAATCAGACCCTGTCTGAGCTTTTCCACCAACTGATTTCATAGTCTCAAGGATACAGATGACATTGGGTCAGTCATTGCTGACTTTGTACTTGAGTCCTCTCCACAGACTCCTGGTCAGTTTGACGTAAAATATCCTCGGTGACCGAGCAACTACCACACAGAGCAGCACACACCATCATAAGGTACATTAGATGTGTTGGAGACGTCCTCATTCTCAGCTAAAATCTTTCTCTGGTCGTAGAGCTAGCCTCTGAGCCCACCCAGGATTAGTAAAATTACTTCTCCACACGCAGCCCCAGTGGTAGTTAGATGCTCCGTTCCATCCCTCTTCCACAGCATCTCTTCTCTTCAGGCTGAATGTTCCCCGTTTGATTAGGTTCTTCTCTAACAAGATTTCGAGTCTCTTCACTTTCCCCTGACTCATTTTGAATGCAACTATTTGTGCCCTAGATAGTCTTCCCAAGACATCTCATTTACCCAAAACACTCAGCTGGGTTCAGCTCATTGGATCCAGTCAACACAGACGCCCCACGAGAGCGGGTGGGCTGCTGACTGAAAGGTGTGTCGCTTGGGAGAAGACCACAGCCAGGTGGAAGCATGGGACTGAGTGAACAGAGAGGACATAAGACAGCCGAGTTCCCCTTGGGACACTAATATTGTCCTGTTTCTTGTCTTCCTCTCTGCTGTCTTCCTTCCCTAGGGATATGACATCAGTTTTCTGATCACCAACTTCCACACAGAGCAGATGTATAAACACAAGTTGGTGGACTTTGTGATCCACTTCATGGAGGAGATCGACAAAGAGATCAGTGAGATGAAACTGTCAGTCAATGCCCGTGCCCGCATTGTGGCTGAGGAGTTTCTCAAGAATGTAAGTAGGGGCCTTCCTGGTTTCCTTCCAGAGGTAGACGGAGCCATGGGTCCTGTTGAGAGCTTAGCATCTGCCGGGAAAGTGGTGCCAGTGTGTGAATGTTCCCTGAGGCCTCTAGGATCTCTAGTGGTGCCTCAGGGCTGGAGGACCTGAGCTTCATCTTTGAGAGCTATAGGACATTTTCCATAACTGGGTGTCGGGGGGATGTCTCTTGTGGTCTTTTATGGGGACTTGGATGCTGATTTTTGCATCTCAAAATGAACACAGTGCCCTTCCCTATATGTAGTTCAAACCCCAGGCGAGACAAATTAAATCCATATGTGAATTTTTCTAGGAATGTAGGACAGTTAATCGCAGTGTAATTCCACTTCTCAAACAGACTTAAATATTTTCCTTTAGTGTCTGTTTCTCGGGCTTGTAGTCATGATTTCATCAACCTGCTTTCCATCACTTTCCTGGCTTAAGTCGTCTGGATCCCTCTTCAGTTGTCTGTGCCTTCCTCATTGAAAGGGCTACACTCTTGTGAAGAGGAGGAATTGTAAACATTGATGAACTGATGACACAGTCGCTCTTGTTTAGATGTTCAGGACATGCCGCCTTTTTCTTTTTCTTCTTCCAAACAATCTTTGGTTTGTTGACATGTTCCACTCAGAGTTGACTGTGACCCGTAGATGGTGGATTTAGTGTTTATTCCTGCCAGTGCATACAGACCCCGCCCAGAAAAAGCCCAGATTCCTATAAATGGAAATTACACCCTCTTCCCCTGGGCTTTAACTGTGCTGAGGGCAGCCAGCGGGCAGAGCAGCCGTACTGTGCGCACAGGGTGGCTGCAGGTCGCATGGGCTGTGTGGCCACACTGCCTGAGGGAGTCCAGGCTGCACCGCCTCCCTGGGCGCGGGGCTGGGGCCACACCTCTCAGCTTAAGCCTGTTTTCTCAGAGGCAAAATGAGGAGACTGTGAGTAGTTAACCTGAACCTCGTAAGTGTTGTTGAACAATGAGGAAAAGGAGAGAAAGCATGCCATTTGGCACATAGTCAATGTTCTATGTATTATAGCACCAATAGGAGGCTTTTGGATTGAACTGTGAAGAAAAATAGGTCTTGTCCTAATTTAATATTTAGGTCATCCATTCATCAGTCATTTTTATAATTACATCTCCATAGCTTTACAGTTAAAAGTACATTCACGTGTCTCATTTAATATCTTAAACAGTCTTTGAGTCAGGTGTTAATCCCCATTTTAGAGATGAGTAAACTGGGGATTAACAGGTTCAATCACCTGCCCGAGCTCCCTCAGCCAGCAAGTGGGAGAACCATGACTTGGAGCCAGGTTTCAGACTCAAAGATCTGGAATAGTCCTTCAGCCTCTGGCAGGGGTCACACACTCAGCTGTCTGCTGGGGCCGGGCAGGTAACGTACATGAGTGAAGTGGGTAGTGTGGGGGCCTAGCAAGCACATGCGCACCTGAAGCGGGTCACCAGCACACGGCTTCATCTTACAGCTTTTCAAAAGAAACCCAGAATCTGGATTGGTATCCAGAATCTTCCATATTTTCAAGGTTGGCCACTAACTCATATTCTTTTAAACACTGTGTGGACCTAACACTGTTCATTTTTGGGCTGGGCCATTTGTTGGTCTGTACAATGTCCAGGGCTGGTCTTGGCACCATGGGGGACTTGATGGCAGAAAACATTTCAAGGGTCTGTCCTGGTTGGGCCACACAGAGCTTGACACAAAGTACTCCGCTCTCTGAGTCCCCAAGCCCTGCATCTCTAACGAAGGCAACCTCTGTTCACCAAGCAAGGTGCTGTGACAGTGTTTTCTAGCAGCTTCTTTGGTGTGGCCAAGGGGAGCTGTGGAAAAGCCCGTACCACCTGTAATTTCTCTACCTTGTCCGGTGCTGGGTTTAGGGCCAGTGCCCCAAAGGTCACTGCTGGATTAGAAAGAGCATACCCACAGGGACGTCCTGGGACCAACCCTGCCCCTCAGATCTAAGCAGAGTGGCAGCTTTCAGGTCAGCCCATCTCCCCCACTCCACCTCCCCTGACCCTGCAGCAGGCCTATGGGGTACAGCAGTAACTATCATTCACCATCTCTTGGTTCTCTTGACAGTTTTAAACATCTGGCTGGATCTCGTGGCCTTCCCCTCAGAATCCCGTGTCTCTGCGAAGTCGTCCTGGAGTTACTTCTCGGAGCAGCAGTGGAAGCAGAGGAGGGGAATTGGGTTGGGGCGGGCATCAGATGTGGGAGGGGGGATGGTGTGCTTGCTAGCTGGCAACAAAGCAGCAGTGGACCTGCCCCAAGGCCACACGTGCCTGGTCAGGCTGTTCTGATGTTCAGTCCCCTGGGCTGGGACAGATTTTTTTTAACGTCTTGAAACTTAAACTGTGCTTGTAGGAGACTGTAATCTTTTTGTCTTTTTTTTTTTTTTTTTAAACAAACAATCTCCACCTCCAGTGGCTGTGACTGGTGTCAGTGATTGTACCTTATTAGTCGCTGTGGGTCTGGGCGGGCCTGGAGCCAGAAGGCGACTATGTTCCTCCCCTAATCCACCCCGCGTGGGGAGGGAAGGAGGTTTCAGACTCTAGTTCCTCTCCTTTGCCCTCTTACTCTCAAGCCTTCTTGGGCCCATTAGCAGTGGCCAGCTTCCTGAGCTCTGCCTGAAGACGGCCACCTAGCACTGGTTGGGGACCAGGGCTGAACCAGTGGCCACCAGCCATGCCTAGGAGCTGGAGCAAGAAAGCCAGGTAACCTCTGGCCACAGGGGCTGCTTCAAGCCCTCCCAGCTGCGAGGGGCCAGTGTTTCGCCTTGTCTGTCAGTGCAGTGCCTGTACTAAAGGTAGAGAGGTGAGTCCTACCAGATTCCTGGCTGGGGCCCTTTCACCCCCTCTGGCTCCTCTGCTCCCGTGCTCGCTGTACCTTTTCTTATTCCAGTGGATCCTCATTCCCCTGATTAAAGTCTCTTCTTGCCCCTTTGGGGCTGCATGAGGT